>JBAKBP010034514.1:0-20600 GCA_037953745.1 Lithodes maja | reverse complement strand
GGGGGGGCAATGGCATTAAAAATAGACGGGAACATGATAGCAAACATCCGACGTCATCGCCACCGCCATGTTTACATTTGTTGATCGCCATATAGAACACCGATAAAAGTACTCTGGTCTCACCTACCATAATTGCGAACCTCCAACTTCAGGTGGGGTTTATACTTCCTTTTTTTCTTCATCGGTTTGTTTACACAAAACAGCTGGAAGCACACACTATCAATTGTCACTTTAAAGGTAAAATATATCATATTTAAGCATTTCCATAGGTCCTACAAGGTATTAAGTGAATATATCTGCGAGGCAGAGCAAGATTCGCCAATGCACGGTGCGGACAAGGTCTAAAACTTTCTCCATATTCACAAAACTAGATCACCTGCATTCAAAATGGCTACCGGGACAGGACTGAAAACGTTTTGGCTCAGTGTGGTCGAATTCTTAAGGTATGAAGAGCACCCTGTGGCAAAATTATAGGTTTGACTCCTGTAAGGAGATAAAGAAAACCTAATATTTAGTAGTGGCCCCGTAATCATTGACGAACATGCCTATTACATAAGGCATCCTCTTCAAACACTAATCCGCCATAGTTTGAATCTACCGCGCAGAGCATTTAAAATCTGAGGAGCCTTCATCATGAGCGCACGCGACCTCACTCATGGCTTCAGTCATTATGAATTGGGTTCTCACTACGAAAAAACTTCGTAAAAAATAAAAATAAAAAGAAAATAAGAATAACTATCCAATAAGCTTCCCATCATATCATGGATGTACTTGTGTGGATCTTTGACCAGACGCTGATTCAGGCGTCATTCTTCCTTCACTGACATATCAAGTAAACCAAAATCCTTAATACATCAACGAATGGGAAGGGGATGGTCGGGAGGGCCCCAGTCGTCAATGATTACGGGGCCACTACTAAATATTAGGTTTTCTTTATCTCCTTACAGGAGTCAAACCTATAATTTATTAGTGGCCCCTCCATCATTGACGAACATGCCTGATTTCTAAGACTGGAGGGGGACATTCGTAATCATATCATAACTCTAGAAAAGCAGATAATCAAACAACCACATAGTATTCTTACTTTGAAAATATATTTAAATATGGCGCAGCCCATATCAATACAAAAAAGGGGTTCAAGCAGGTGCGTGCTTCAAAGAAGCCTGCTTGATAAAAAAGGGTAACTCTGGAGATTCTGTGAACAGATCTGTAGTTACGAAGGCACCCCACCCAACGAGTGGTGACAAAAATAACAAGTTATAAGTTTACATGTGCACATAATAAACCCCATAATATTCGTGGAAATGTTTTGCAAACGATCTCCACTGTTTAAAACTAAATTGCTTTCACAGCTAAAACTACTATAACAACACTGTTGTTTGTACTAATGTTGTACTAGCACAATTTCTCGCCCTGAATAGAACAGAGAAATTTTCATATCACATTATCCATAATTTGTATCACAGCTCTTACATTCCGGCGGGGTCTAGGGTGTCCTATGTTACACTGACTGCACCCCCCCCCCCCCCCTTTTTCCGTGAAAGTAAACAAAAGTGACTGAAGGGCCACCTAGACCCTCTGCCTTAAAGCTATACATGGTAAGGAAGGTTTGTCTAGAGCAACTGACAAGTATCTAGTCAAAAACGTATGATTAGACGCCCACAACTGTGTGGACGAAATATCTTCTACTGAAAAGTTCTTCAAGAAACGTAAAGAGGCTGCCCATTTGCGTAAATCGTGGGCCCTACCCACAACGCCGGGATTACTCTCTTTAATGACTTCGACTAGAAGAGAAGCTAATCTCCGTTTCAGTAAGCGTTTACCCGTACTCGCTACCCATAAAGCACCTTGGGGGTTTAGAGGAGCTACTCTCAAATATTTGGTTAGAGCTTGCACTGGACATAGATTATGGTGCACCTTTCCCCTTTTTAACGCCGGCACAGTGAACTCAGAAAACACGTGTGCACTGTGCTCATTCTTGGCTACAAATCCCGGGGAAGGTGCAATGTGAATACATTCATTAAATCTACCAAACCGAAGGCAATTAGGTGTGTTGCTCATCGCCGCCAGCTCAGACACTCTGTTCCCGGTGTCCAAAGCCAAAAGGAATAGCCTTTTTTAAGAGTAATGCAAAATCTGCAGTATTTTGGTACAGACGAGAGTGAAGTAAAGACAATGCCTTGTCCAGAGACCAAGTAGGCATGAGCTGACGGGGAGGTGGGCGGAGTTTAAAACATGCTCTCATAAAACCGGTTTCCTCCGCTACCGGTATGGAGAGACCTGTAAGGTCTAAAAAGGGCACTCTAATCGCAGTTAAGTGATTCTTTAACGTTACCACAGATAAACGTTTCTGCTCAAACAGATAATTCAAATAATTAAAAACTAACGCCACTGAGGGCACAGTCTGTTCTGTTCTAATGATCCAAGAAGTAAAGGCTCGCCAATGTGATTGATACTGTCGCTTCGTAGACTGAGTATATTGATTGATTAATTTATTGGTCACATCTCTACCATATGGCGCTAGCCACTTGGCCTCTTGAATGTCCATAATGCAAAAGTCAGCGAGGTCGCTAGGTTGCCAATCGTGTCTAAGTGGAAATACTCGACCGGGAGCGACACCGGGTGCGAGCACCACGTCTTCAATTGCTGGTACCATAACTGCGCCGGCCACAGGGGCGCGATTAGCGAGACCAAGCCTCGATAATCTCGTAGTTTGTTCACTACGTGGCACATTAGTGACGCGTCTGGCGGCGGAAACAGATAGATGGAGCTCCATCTGTTCCAGTCTGTCACTAGGGAGTCTGGCCCCCCTGCCGGCGTTTCCATCCGGCGGGTGAGGTATAGAGGGAGTTTGTGAGTCTCCTCGGACGCAAACAGATCCACTTGTGGATGGTAGAGCTCTGCAATCATTAGGTTGAAAATGGGTTGCTTGAGCTCCCAGTCTACTGTCGTGCTCTGTCGCCGGGACAGAGTGTCTGCCCAGACGTTTGCTACGCCTGGGAGATAAGATGCGTGAAGATAAATGTCTAGCCTGTTTGCTAGAGTAAAAATCTCTTCCGACACGTTTAGCAACTTCCTTGACCTCGTTGACCCCTGTTTCTGAATACAGTGAACTTCATTCAGATTGTCCATTCTGAAGGCCACCGACTTGCCCCGTAAAGTAGAGCCGTGACCCTGAAGGAAATACAAGGGGACTAGTAATTCTTTGACATTGATGTGGGAGATTTCTAAGTGGGACCAAAGCCCCTGACCCTGGTGCCCCTGGTTTGACTGAAATCCCCAACCTATCGTGCCTGACGCATCCGTGTCTACCCATACCGTTGGCGGAGGAGAGGTCCATGACATTACTGAGTGCAGCGTTTCCCTCTTCACCCAGACCGCTAGTAAGGTGTGGATTAATTTTGGGATGGGCCATCATTTTCCCGCCGGTAAGAGTGGGAAATATTTGTTGCCTTCCAATATTAACCGTTTTACGTTCAACCGGCCCAACATTACAGTTAGTTGAATCCCGTTGAGAGAGCCGACCAGAGACTCCCAGATCCTCCGTGTCGTAGTCAGACTGTGAAGAAACATGAACAGTTTCCTGCGAAACCTGGTGCGATTGTCCACACTCTGACTCAGAGTGAGAGCAGCTGTGTCCCAAACCAGCCCTATCCACTGAATTACTCGTGAGGGGACAAGGTTTGACTTTACCAGATTTACCTTGAACCCTAGAGTTTTGACATGATTTAAAATTATGTTGACATGTTTGATGCATAATTGCTCTGTCTCTGCCACCACCAGCCAGTCGTCTAGGTACCACAAAACTCTGATTCCTTGCTTTAACAATGGCATCAGGGCTTGCCGGACTAATTTCATGAATAGTCGAGGTGCCAGGTTCAAACCGAATGGCATCCTCTGAAAGACAAAATTTTGGTGCCTGATCCGTAAGGCCAGAAACCTTTGAAATCTTTTGTTGACCGATACGTGCCAATAAGCGTCTGTCAGGTCTAGGGAACACATCCAACCTCCTGGCGGAAGTGTTAGCCTGATTTGGTGTACTGTTAACATTCGGAATGACTCGTTGTGAATGTGAAGGTTCAGATAAGACAGGTCTACGACCGGTCTCATCTGAACACTGTCCCTTTTGGGAACCAAAAATAGCTTGAACGTGAATACAGGGTAATTTGGGGGGACCGGGATGATGACATTCTTGGCAATAATTTCCTGGACCAGTGACTCCACCTCTAAAGAAACAAAATTCGCCGTTGTCGGCTGACGTAAGCGAGGTCGCCGGAGCCACTGCCAAGTGATGCCTTTGCGTGCCACCATCTGTGCCCAAGTGTTTAACGGCCATGCTTTGTGACACGTTCGGAACGACCCAGTTAGCAGACAAGGGTTCGCCGGCTGTACTACCCTCGGATCCACCGGCCTTAAGACTGGCACCGGGAGTGAGAGAGACCTTAGTTTTTTTATGGTGGTGGAGTTGGCGGTGGTGGACGCTTCGCCGCCTGGCTGGCGTTGGCAGAAGACGGGCCCTGACCTGGCTTATTATAGCCGTGTCCTCTCTGACCTGAAAACCTACCCTGTCTATGCCTGTACTGACCTTTAGGGGAGGAGGACTTAGGTGGAAGAAAGGGCTTAGATCCCCCCGGCTGAGCCTTAGCGACTGGCCTGGGTTTGGGGAAGTTAAAGGCAGGTTTCTTAGAAGGGGTGGGACTGTGTTTAACGGCCTGAGCCATATTAAAAACCGTTCGCCACACTTCAGGGGACATTAAAGAGGGAGTGAGCACTGGTGACATGACCACCTGATTCGCAATGCGATCAGGCAGTTTTCGGACTAAGGACATTCTGAGATCTTGTCTCGCTCGTACCGCCTCAAGCAAGGCAGTGCGTATGTCACCTAATGATTGGATGGACGACTGAAGCAGCAGTCGCCGGGACAATTCAACCGACCGTCTGGCATCCGCGTCTGCGATTGCCTGAGTGGACCGGAGCAAAGACTTTGCTACCTGTTGAGACACTATGTATTGAGAGAACAGGCGAAAAGCTTTCCCCCGTAACCTAAATTCACGGTCTAGGTGAGTTGGGGTAGGGGTAGTGAAAGGGTCTTTTAGCTCACAAAGATTAATTTTAGGGGCAGCTAAGAAAGCAAACAAAGCTGAAGGGACTCCGCCGGCAGAACACACCGGCATGGAGAACCAAGAATGAGTATCTTGAGGGATCTGGTGGGAAGTTTTGGAAGTAAATGTGGTCGCAAAGTTTTGAGCCTCTGTCTCCCATTCCAACCAAGGTCCTGGACCCAACTGCCCCACCTTCAAGACTGGATTAGCTGCTGCGTCTGTGACGGTTTGCAAATCGAGTTCTGGAGTAAGAGCTGACAGTGTCTTAATGTCATTAAACCCATCATGCTTAGACCAGTCAGAAAACAATCTTGAAGCTGAGGCAGGGGGTAAAGCAGGCTTAGCAGTATAAACAAAATAGTCCTGGTGATAATAACTAGGTATAGCCTTGATGTTGACATCTAGCACATTCCCCACAGTATCCAAGGCCCTTAATTTCTTAGATTTATTGCCCTGGATGACCCACTCACGCGGCACTGGGAGCTCCCCTGACAAGGTAGGTTGGGCGAGCTCTGGTTTAGTGGGGGTCAAAAGGACCCATGACTTGTCTGGTCCGTAAAGCAAGGGCATAGCTACCTTTTTGAGAGGCGCTCTGTCTAGAGGGGGCGGATTGACATCTGTTATAACCCTTACATTCGAAGTGGTCAATGCCGCCGTAGCAGGCCTAGTAACCACCGATGGTGACATAGAGGGGGGGTGAGGGATTTGAGTCAAAGCAATAGAAGTCATCAGAGGCCGTACCGTAGAGCTTGTCGTGGGAGCTCCCAAGTCCACTGTGGGAGTTTCCTGCTGTTGGCCAAAAAATTTAGATAAAGCATTAACAAGTAGCCCATCAATTTCCTGTGCAGTGACAAATTGATTTGATGATGTACTCACTGGTGAATCATTAAGATCTTGTGCGGCATCTAAGCCTGAACCTGACTCTTGCCCTTCCATATCCGATATAATCGAAACCTCGTCTTTGTCATCCTGTTCCTCCTGAGAAGATCCCGCCGAAGCTGGGGTACCATCTTGTTGCCAAGATAAGTCAGGAATAGAGGATGGGATCGCCGCGTCCCGGTGGACGTCAGCCACTGTGTAAATAGTTTGAGCCGGAAGTGGGTGGTCAGGCCCCGGACGAGAATATCGCCAAACACCGAGGCCTTGGCCTATACTCCCGTGGGAGTCTGAAACACTCTCAACCACTGAGCTCCCTGAACTCTCCAAATCCAGGGTTAAAATGTTAATGGGTAAATCATCTTTAGGTACAGGCACTACACTGGACCCTTGAGACCGAACACAAACTCTGTCTGGGGTAGAGGTATGACGAGAAGCACTAGAAACTGGTGAGTGTCGGGAGGCCTTTCTATCATGGGAATCCTTTTTTGAAGATTTATGGCTGCGGTGTGACCGTGAACTACTCTTCGATTTGGAGGATTTATCGCCGTGACCACTGGTGGAACTTTCTGTCTTACTCCTCTTACTCGCTGGTGAAGAGGCAAGACTGGGTGGCTGGTGTCTAAGGGGTGACCTAGACCTCGATCTCGCCCGAGACGAGAAGGCTGCCGCCGGGGGTGTAGGCTCACGGTGACGTTTCGAAGTAGCAGGGGCAGGAGATGACACAGAACCCTGTCCAGTCTCCGCCGGCTTATGACTAGTTACTCGAGAGGAACGTTTATTAGGGGGAGGGTGCTCAAGAAGAAGCCTATCCCAAAGAGGGACGTTGTCACATTGAAGTGACTTATGAGCCACAATCGTAGTATACGCTGACATTTGTTGCCGAACTTCACGTAAGGCGACCGCTGCGGTCTTATCATTATCTTGGAGGACTTTGACACTTAGTTGGGAGCAAAAGGAACAGTTGCGCATCACCCACAGACCCCTTGAACGGTCTGGACATTTAACACACTTGATACAAAGAGTGTGCGCAAAAAGAGGGATACCGGCACAGGTTGGATTAATGCATAAAGCAAAAACTGGGGCAAAGGTAGCCATGACAGAGACTGGTGGGAACTTACTGCAGGTTCTGTATTGGTCCGCCGGGGCCCAGCCCTGGAAAAAATGAAAATTTCCAGGAATTAATGCTCATAAGGTTAACCCAAAATGATCGCATACAAGTGTTCATAACCCGCCGGATAACGAGACGTAATCGCACAATGATTACAGCTCGTTACGCGGCGGGGTTCTATAAAGATTTCCGAATAGCTAGACATGTCTTAAGAAAGTTTACGAATACCCTCTGACATAATATAAAAGACCAGCATGGCGTTTATAAAGTCTTTCTGGTGGTGACTGTTACAAGATTAAATTTTGAAAAACAACCCCCCACAAAGACGCCGGCCCCTGAATTATCCAGCAGATTAACACAGGGCAGGCTGATACGAGACCTGACTTCTAATGAATTGTCACATAGATCACCGTATGGTGAAGGCGGCGATACATAGCTGTATCTCTCAATTAATTGGGTAACTAGCTTGAATTGTAAATTCCGTCTTTCCCCCTCCCAGGAGCATCCGCCGGGTGTGGTCAACTTATGAAAAAAATATGTTAACCCTAATTGAGCCTTCGATCGCCGTATGAGTGAGGGCGGCGATACATATAGTATCACTAAAATGGACCGGTTAACTAAACTGAATTACCAATTCGTTCATCCCACCTTTACCAAGGTACACCCGCCGGCTGAGATCTGATGTCTTAAACGTTAACCCCATAAGTTCCTATCCCCACTTCTTTCTAAAAGATCGCCGGGGAGGAAAGCCCACAACAACAGCTAGGGTTTTTCCTTTGGTTTGTAAAACCGGGTAGAAAAACTACATAACATATGTCCGCATGAACAATGTTAGATGGGTACCACCAATCCGCCGGGAATCATAGGGAGCCTGAAACAGGCACCAACACAGAGACGCAGTCCTGGAGAGCCACAGACACCAACTCGCCGGGGACACCAGCCTGTTTTGAAACCACGCGTGGCCAAACACGGCTCACGGCCGGAGTTTTCATGGTGTAACCGAGAAAACCCCGCCGGAAAGTAACCCACCCCGTTCAGACACCATCTGAACGCACATAGGACCCGAGAGATAGCCAAAGCACGACTAATCTAGGGACCACAAATATAATCCGTGGAATTAGCCAATACACAACTAATCCAGGAAACAAACATAGTCCGTGGAATTAGCCAATACACAACTAAACCCGGATACACATGACACAGTAGGACATATTTATAAAATAAATCAATAACACTTGTAAATGAGGCAAAGCTACGAGCGGCTGGCAGGCCTAAGTAGACGGCACAAGAAATGTTGAAATATAAACAAAAACACTGGGAATATAACAACAGGAATCACCGCCAACACACCACTGTAGAAATACTTCCGACCAAGGGAAGACCGACTCGGGACCCAGAAAAAACTTCACTAAGTGAAGAAAAATACGCTGGGAACGTCAGCAAAGCAACGCTACCTCATCAGAAAGATAAAAGGCAGCAGAAATAATCGCGTAATGAAAGCCGCCTGCATCACAAGCTAACTCAACTGTGAAAAAAGAAAAATTCACCTGTCCACAACAGGACCACGAGGGTACATCCGAAATAGATGCCCCAAACACACGACCCAAAATACACTGCACTGCGGGCAACCAGCCCAAGATACTCCTGCTACGCATATCCTAACCTTACTCGATACATCCCGGAGTAAACAAATGAGAAAAAACTCACTAGGGACGCAGCAAATGCGGAACCAGCGGAGCGTGGGGAGACACGTCCGGGCCGGCTGAGCGCAGAGCAGAGAAGGAAGAATGACGCCTGAATCAGCGTCTGGTCAAAGATCCACACAAGTACATCCACGATATGATGGGAAGCTTATTGGATAGTTATTCTTATTTTCTTTTTCTTTTTCTTTTTTACAAAGTTTTTTCGTAGTGAGAACCCAATTCATAATGACTGAAGCCATGAGTGAGGTCGCGTGCACTCATGATGATGGCTCCTCAGATTTTAAATGCTCTGCGCGGTAGATTCAAACTACGGCGGATTAGTGTGTGAAGAGGATGCCTTATGTAATAGGCATGTTCGTCAATGATGGAGGGGCCACTAATAAATACAGATTTTTATAAAAACTTACGCTATTTTTGCGGTCGGTCAATAAATGTACCATTGTTTTGGGTGGCCTGATGCTACCTTTATCGCATAAATCTACCTATTATATGTTATATTCTATATATTTCAAAGTAAGATATGGTCACCATAAGTGTATCAAGTTGAAGCCAAAGCCATTTTCCGAACTACGATGTCTAATGGTAATTTTTTTTAATTACTTTGCAAATAATGGCTATAAATCGCGAATTGTGTAATAAATATGTGTTACATTTATTTATTGACATGCTTTTATGTAGTTTTCGTATATAATTGAAGATTAGTGTAATTAGCTTTGCGCAGTGGCAGTATCGTAACCAATGAGGTTTAGTTTTCCGAGTGACGTATCTGCTACTGCTGAAGGCCCAAAACACGGTTGAAGTTTTCAATTCCATCTTTGCCTAGTACTTGCGACACCTCGGTTGGGTTACCTTCTTAGGAAGGTAATCAAGTCGTACCCCACCTGCTCGTGGTGACCTCGCAAACACCCATTTCTATTTATTTTTTCCATTTGTTCTTTTTTCAAGATAGGGTGACACAAACGGGGACGGCGCTACCTGGGTTTATCCCAGGTAGTAGTTTAATTTTACTGTAATTTTATTAAGTGTTTTGTATATTTTTAACTGTAGGCTACATAAATATAAACAATGGCCGGCCAAGGCAAACGGAGGCAGAGTTTATTGGGAGATGAAGAGAGCTATGAATTTGAGGGATTTCTGGCAGGGGGTAATGAAGTGGAGGATCAATTGACTGTGGTGAAGAGACAGATGATGGGTCTGTTAAGATGGAAGGGAGTTATGGAGAATTGGAGGAGAGATATAGGTGTGAAGGTGGAGTCACTGACAGAAATATGTGGAGCCAGTTCAGTAGCAACTGCAGATGGGCCATTAATTGCTAACCTAGATGCTGTGATGAGGAAAGTAGATGAGCTGGAGGCAGAGAACATGGCACTCAAGGAGCAGCTAAAGGAGTATGAGGGCCATTTAAGTGAGAAAGTAAAGGGAGTAATAAGTGAGGAGAAAAATGAGTGGACAAGGGTGGGGAATGCTAAGGTGGATGCATTGGAAGAAATCATGAAGGAGCAGGTGGAAGAGAGAGAAAAAGAGAAAAGAGAGTTTGAGAAGAATGTAGTGCAGGTTTTGAAGAGCAAGGAAAAGGTAGTGAGGGAAACAGTAGAGACCAAAAAGGAGCCGACCAAACGCACCACTGAGGTGGTAGATGGTGGAAAGAAAAAAACTGTCTGGGACCATCAGGTCCTGGTAGTGAAGCCAAAAGACCGATCCTCCGAGCCAGTAAGCCCACCAGATACAAAGGCAATCGAGACGGCTTTGGCTTCGGTTCCGGTTAACAAGTTAACTAGAACTGATTCAGGTGTACTGGTGGTACGACTTCCATCCAAGAAAGCCAAAGAAGATGCAGAAAGGGCCATCAATCAGTGTTTGGGGGTGGACAGTGCCTTCAGTGTCTCCGAACCAAAGAAGATGATGCCAAAAATGACTCTGGTAGGCATTGCTAATGACGCTGAGGATAATGAGATCATTCCCAGCATCCTCAACAAGAACCCAAGAATAAAGTCCCTGGTCGACGATGGCTTAGCTATGAATTTGCTATTCACTAAGCAAAAGAGTGATGCACACACTAAGACTGCGGTAGTAAAAATGTCACCTGAAATACGCTCTTCCATTGTGGATGATGGCAATTCTGTGTATGTTGGACTTGTGAGATGTCGTGCATACGATCGCTTCTGGGTAACACAATGTTACCATTGCCAGGGCTTTGGTCATACCAGTGACAGGTGTTTTCGGAAAAATGAGGATCCAAAATGCAACTTCTGTGCCGGTACTCATAACTCAAAAGACTGCACCAACAAGACTTCCCCCAAATGTATAAATTGTATGAGCTCCACATCAGTTACGGAGCCGCCAAATCATTTCGCCTCAGGTAGAAATTGTCCTTTAATGACAGCTCAGAGAAATAAAGTTATTGAGAACACCAATTTTGTAGGTTCAAAAAACTGAAAAATGCACATGGGAGCCGGTTGAAACTGGGTCTGTTGAATGTTCGTTCCTTGCGTAACAAAATGGATCATATTTGCGAGATCTTGGATGAACGTAACCTTGATGTATTATGTCTCACTGAGACCTGGTTGTTCGAGTCAGATCTGAATATTATCCAGGCGGCATTGCCTAAAACCCATTCCATAATAAATGTTCCTAGGCCTAGGGGAGATCATCCGGGTGGTGGAGTGGCAGTTGTCTACTCCACATCTCTGGTGAATATCTTGCAAATAAGCCATAACCCAGCCCCTCTTTATTATGAACTGTTGGAAGTGGAAATAAAACTCCATCAACAAATTCTAAGAATGGCAGTTGTCTATAGGCCTGGCCATCGTGGCACAGATAGGGGTTTTATGGAAGAGTTTGGGCAGTTTCTCGAGGAATTTTCTGCTAAAACCGGAAGACTTTTGATATGTGGAGATTTTAATTACTGGGTTGACAGCCCTCATCTGAAGCCATTCTCTCCTGAGTTCCTTGAGTTGACTGATCAGAACAATTTTGTAAACCATGTGTCCCACCCAACTCATATCTTAGGACACACCCTTGACTTGGTTTTCTCTCCTGTGGGTTGTGGTGGTGTTCTGGATGTTGATGTTGAGAATGCTGACCCTAATACCTCTGATCATGCTTTGATTACTTTCAGCTTTGATTTCCCTAAGCCACTCACACATGAAAAAGTAATCAGATTTAGAAATTATAAAAATGCAGACCTAAATTTGGCTAGCAGTGAAGTAAAACAGTACTTGGGAAGTATTGATACTTCCAACCTTACTTCAGATGAGCTGGTGGAGGTACATGGAAATGCACTTAAATTAGTGTTCGATCAGCACTGTCCAGAAGTAGAGAAGAAAATCATAGTACGAGATGATTCGCCCTGGTATAGCACTCGAGTTAAATTTCTTAGAAGAGCGTGTAGAAGAGCTGAACGTGAATGGCGAAAAAATAAAACAGACTCTACATGGTTGCAATATCTGTCAGCCAGAAGAGCTGTGGTCCACAAAATCAAAGATGAAAAGAAAGTGTATTATCAGGGAAAAGTTGACTCGTGTGGTAACGACCAGAGGAGGTTGGCTTCAATTGTAAACAGTTTACTTGGAAAAACAAGAGTCAGCTTAAGACCTTCTGTACCCGATGCCGAGTTGGCTGCCAACTTTGTGGCATTTTTTGCTGGCAAGATAACTCGCATAAGACAGGAACTGGATGATGCTTCTGTTGGTGAAGAACTTTCAGTTGTACTCCAACCCTGACACATTCCTAATAATGTCCTCTCATCCTTTCACTCAGTGGAGGTGGTCATGATCTCGTCCTACATAAGAAACCTCAATAAAACATTTTGCCCGTTGGATCCCATAAATGTTTCCAAGCTACCAAGAGTCTATGATCACACAGTTGAGTTTATTTCCAAAATAATTAATAAGTGCTTCTCTGAAGGTAGCTTCCCACATTCTGAAAAGCATGCACTACTCCGACCTACTCTAAAGAAGCCTGGACTTGATGTTGAGAACATGTTGAACTATCGTCCTGTCTCCAACCTGTCCTTCATATCAAAGATATTAGAGCGTGCAATACTTGACCAATTACAACCACTACTTCAGCAGAATGAAACTATCCCAATTTTTCAGTCTGCTTACCGACAGCATCATTCAACTGAAACAGCATTGATTAGAGTACATAATGATCTAGTTGAGAACATTTGCAATGGTGTGGCCTCACTATTGGTCTTGCTTGATCTCTCTGCGGCTTTTGACACAGTGGATCACGAGTTGTTATTGAGTGATCTTTATGATTGTGGTGTGCGTGACTCCGCTCTCTTGCTTCTTGGGTCGTACTTGTCAGGTAGATCCCAGAGTGTGATGGTAAATCAAGTGGTCTCGGACTCGACACCCCTGCAGTATGGTGTTCCGCAGGGATCAGTTTTAGGTCCTATCCTATTTATAATTTATATTAGCAGTTTGTCTCTTCTGCTTCGTGCACATAATGTCACATGTCACCTTTCACTTTTATGCAGATGACACCCAGATTTATGTGAGAATCACAAATATAGTTGATATACGGAGTAAGATGGAATTGTTGATGTCTGATATCAAGAAGTGGATGAGAGCGAGAAAACTTAAACTAAATGATGGTAAAACTGATATTCTCATCATCCGAGGAAATAGAAGAGCTGATGATATAGTAGGTGCCCTCTCCATCAATGTGGGTGGATCTCAGCTGCGACCGGCCAACTCTGTTCGAAATCTGGGTGTATATGTGAACTCCCGATTAGATTTCAAAGAGCATGTAAACCAGATAGTTAAAAGTTGTTACTTGCACATCAGAAATCTCTATTTGGTGAAGCCGTTTATAACCAGACGTTGCCTCCTGACGTTGGTTCACTCATTGGTCTTCTCTCGTGTTGATTATTGCAATGCCCTGTTGGTGGGTCTTCCAAATTATATTTTGAAGAAAGTTCAGTCTGTTCTTAACAGGGCCGCAAGACTAATTTTTGGTGTTCCACCTAGAACTCCTACTACATCTCTTCACATAGAACTGCACTGGCTGCCAGTAAGAGCAAGAATAGAATTTAAGTTGTGTTTGGTGACTTTTAAGGTTCTCAAATTTGGTGAGCCTAGGTACCTTGCGGAGCTGCTCAGGCGCCCACCGGCACACCATGGTGTAGTTGTGCGTCATGACAATGACCCTTTTCGTCTTGATGAACCAAGGGCTTTCCAGCAGTCTTCTTTCTTTGAGAGGTCATTCTCCTACATGTCTCCGAGGTTGTATAACAGGTTGCCGCTGTCCATGAGACAACTGAGTTCTGTTGAATGCTTCAAGAGACAACTTAAGACTTTTCTCTTTGAGAGAAGCTATGATCTTGAGAGAGGTGTCATGACAGATGGCTATAGAGTTTAGGCTATTTTGCCACTGCTAGTGATTGTTAAATGTGTGTTGTATATAAGCCTTCTTTTGATGCATTGATTTTTGTTCTTTTTTCTTTCTCTTTTCGAGCGCTAGTGAATTCTTCGGAAAAATTGGCGCTTATGAGAAATAAGTAACATGCTTATTATTATTATTATTATTATTAATGGATTAAGAACTAAGAGGCCAGTCTTACTCTTTCAGTGAAGAAAAATGGCGGATTTTTGGTTTCTCGTCATATTTCAGGCTAATATGGAGAATGTAGCTTTAGTATCATTATGTCTGATCATTATGTAGTGGTAGCTAAGGTTAGGTTACAAAAGAAGTGGGTGAGGAGAGCGGGAGGGAGGAGGGTGGAATGGTGAGGAGGGTGGAGAGGTTGCAGGAGGAGGAAGTCAGGGAGGAGTACAGGAGAGCAGTGGAAAGACGACTAGGTGGGTTCGACCTGGAAGTTATGGAGGAAGTGGAGGAGATGAGCAAGGTGTTTAAGGATGAGATCTGTGCAGCATGTGAGGAGGTGTGTGGAGTGAGGAGAAGAGGGAGGGGAGTGAAAGGTACAGCATGGTGGACAGAAGAGGTAAGAATAGCTGTGGAAGAAAAGAAGAAAGCATATAGAGAGTGGTTGGGTAGTAGAGGGAATGAAGATTCCGAGAGACAGAAACGAGCGAGGTACGTGGAGAGTAAGAGGGTGGTGAAGAGAGTAGTGAAGGAAAGTAAGAGAAGAGTAGATGAGGAATTTGGAAGGAATCTGAGTGTAAAATGGAGGGAGAGTAAGAAACTGTTCTGGAAAGAAGTCAAGAAAGTTAGGGAAGGTAGCAAGGGAAACAGTAAGGGTGTGAAAGATAAGAATGGGAGAATGCTAGCCGAGAAGCAAGAGAGAGTCGAAAGATGGAGGGAGTACTTCAGTGAGTTGCTAAATGAAAGGAATGAAGAGCCAGCAAACATAGCTGGATATGGTATGGGAGGGAGAAGAAGAGAAGTAGTGGAGGAGGAGGTGGGGATCAGGAGGTCAGAAGTGTGGGAAGCCATGAAAAGAGTGAAGTTGGGGAAAGCACCAGGAACAGATGGAGTGTATGGGGAAATGTTGAGGTATGGTGGTGAGATAGTGATAGAATGGGTATGGAAAATGTGCAAACTAGCATGGGAGAAGGGGAGTGCACCCGATGACTGGAAGACTGGCATAATAGTCCCCCTATATAAGGGCAAAGGGGAAAGAGGAGTGTGTGGTAACCACCGAGGAATATGTCTTCTAAGCGTAGTAGGGAAGGTATACAGTAGGGTAGTGATTGAGAGAGTGAGAGTGAGAACGGAGAAATGGATAGGCGACGAGCAGGGAGGCTTTAGGAAGGGAAGAGGATGTGTAGATCAGATTTTTACCCTGAATTGTGTTGTGGAGAAGTATCTGGAGAAGAAACAAAAGGTGTATGTTGCCTTTATGGACTTGGAGAAGGCCTATGACAGAGTGGATAGAGAAGGTTTGTGGAAAGTACTTAGAATATACGGAGTAGAGGGCAAGTTGCTGAAAGCAGTGAAGAGCATGTATGAGGGTGCAAAGGCGGCAGTACGTGTGGAGAGTGAGCAGAGCGAGTTCTTTGACCTGAATGTTGGTTTGAAACAGGGGTGTGTGATGTCCCCGTGGTTGTTTACTGTATATATGGATGGAGTTATGAAAGAAATACTATCAAGAGCAGTGGATGTTGGTGTATCGCTGAAAAGGGAGGGAATTGAGTGGAAGCTACCTATACTGCTGTTTGCGGATGATACAGTTCTGATGAGTGATAATGAATGGGAGTTGCAGGGTCTGGTAAATGAGTTTGGAACAGTGTGCGAAAAACGGAATTTGAAGGTAAATACGGGGAAGAGCAAGGTTATGGTCTTCGAAAGGGGTGAAGTCACAGAGTGTGAGGTGAAGCTGAACGGTCAGGCTATGGAGATCGTCAACTCTTTTAAGTATCTGGGCAGTGTGTTGAGTAAAGATGGGACTATGGATGAAGAGGTGCGGGAGAGGGTACAACAGGGGAAGAGGGTTGTAGGAACGCTAAAAGCAGTAACAAGAAATAGGGTGGTCAGTATGGAAGTGAAGAAGTCCTTGCATGACAGTGTGGTAATCCCGACACTGACTTACGGAAGCGAAGCATGGACGTTGGTTGAGAGACTCAGACCAAGAGTGAGAGCAGTGGAAATGAATTACTTAAGGAGTGCGTGCGGAATTACATGGAGGGATAGACAGACTAATGAGGAAGTAAGAAGGAGGTGTGGTGTGGAGGTAGATGTGCTGGAAAGTGTGAAAAGGAACAACTTGAGATGGTTCGGCCATATGGAACGTATGGAAAGCGAGAGAATGACTAAGAGGGTGTACGAGAGCGAGGTGGAGGGACAGAGGGGGAGAGGTAGACCGAATATGAGGTGGAAGGATGGAGTGAGGAACTACATGAATGAAGGCGGTGCTGGTTGGGGGGAGGGGCGTCGACTGACTGGGGACAGAGGTGCATGGGGGCGGTTCGTTCGTGGCCACCCCTTCGGGGATCACGGCGTCAGGCAATAGATAGATAGATAGCTTTAGTATCAGCATTTCCATACATGATTTACAATTGTGAATAACTGAACGTTGTGTATGACAACGAGGAGCTGCTTAAATTGGTGAAAATAGGATAATATTGAGACAATTCTGATGGCCTAACATCGACTTTGGTAAGTATTCGAATTAAGTATTATTATGTGACCTAGGTAAAAAATATGCATATATATGCAAAGCTGAAGGCTTTCCAAATCATATGTAGGGGGTATAAACAAGATATGAATTATATTACCAATGTTATATAGGTGGTACATACATCCGGTAACCCAGAACTTTCCACCATCCACCAATAAATTCGACGTTTTGCGCCACTTTCACGAAGGTTCACCATGTTATTACATGGCTACCGTAAGCCGATTTTAGTGTTTTAAGTGACTTATGAATAGCTTAGAGTGTGCTCTTTATGAATATACCAATAGCTTAGAGTGTGCTCTTTATGAATATACCAATAGCTTAGAGTGTGCTCTTTATGAATATACCAATAGCTTAGAGTGTGCTCTTTATGAATATACCAATAGCTTAGAGTGTGCTCTTTATGAATATACCAATAGCTTAGAGTGTGCTCTTTATGAATATACCAATAGCTTAGAGTGTGCTCTTTATGAATATACCAATAGCTTAGAGTGTGCTCTTTATGAATATACCAATGAAAGTTATATACAGAGTTTTTATATGCGTAGCCTAATGTGCAAATGAAAATTGGTATTTTTATTGACCGACGGTACTTTCATCGGCGTTTTACCCTAGTTAACCCTTCCTACCCGGTCTGCCTTAGGTAAAGACAGCACGAAAGAAGGGCCACTACCCAGTATGCCTTATCTAAGGCATGAGCTTAATAGCCTAATTAACCCTCTCACCACGGATGGCCTCTTGAACGCCCATAAAAAAGCATGTAACAGATACCCGGATGGTCTCTTAAACACCCATGACGTCACAGCCTGTGAGCTTGCTGTGCGCGGCGTCGGTCCGACGCATGTAAACAACAGCCGGCTGGACCGACGCTCCGCATCTCCGGCCACAAGAAGGAGAGCGTCGCTTGTTCTTGTGTGCCTGTATGTTGTTGTTAAGTATCGAAAAGTGGTGTAAAGTGGCTGTTTTGGCCATAAAGTTATCTCCAATTAAATCATCATCACAGCTCAACCAGTTGTTGTTGTTGTTGTTGTTCCCTAAGCTGCCTGGCCGAACAGCCCCGAGTCCCTGAGGAAGGCCACGGCCACGATCGGGCTTTCCCACAGAGCTCTCATTGAGTGTAGGTTGTGTTGTTGGCGTAAGTGGTTGTGTGAAATGCAGTCTTCTATGATGTGTTTAATGGTATGGGGTGCTGTGTTACATCCCGGGCAGGCGTCGACAACGGAGTCATCCAGTCTCTTCTGATAGCTCAGGAGAACAGCTTCGGAGTGGCTTCGGTCGCGCCGGGAATTTCCACAGCTCAACCAGTTGACTTAGAGAGCTCTACTTAATGCCATTCTACAGGTAAATAACACAGCTACGCTTGGGGATGCGCGGGAATGCGGGAAGCAGTCTGATTAACGAATATACGGTAGCCTAGCCTAGACGTTTTTCGGCCAAAACACCCGGATTTCGAGGAATATATATATAATACATAGCCGGGGCTGGAGGGTTAAGCTTGGTCCGAACGCCGTGCGTACGACGTATGTCAACAAACCCAAGCGTTCGTCACCGCACCTCCGAAAACAAGAAGGAGAAGACTCCTCAATGTTATTGTTCTGACGTCATGACGAAATTAGTGTCTAAAAAGCCCCCATATTGGCAACATCTCTGCAATATTGGCTCCACTGAAATCGTCATCACAACTGAACCAGTTGACTTACAGAGCTCTACTCAATGCCAAAATACAGTTTGAAAACCGCACTACGATTATAGATGAGTGGGAAAGTTCTAGCAGTGAAAATAAACATAAATACGGTAGCCTAGGCCTAGACGTTTTTCGGCCATATCGCCCGGGTAGGGGCGACTGTCATTGGGTAAGACAGCCCGGGGAGGAAGGGTTAAGTTAGCGTCTATAATCTATTTTGACGGCGATTTTTTTCTCGGTTAGGCTATTTGCCCCCTGCTGGCAATATAGCCTATATGATGATGACAATATGTGAATGCCCCCTCAACATATTATTGTATCGAAAGGCAGTCAAAATAGACCGTAGACGGGAACATGATGGCAAGCGTCCACTAGTCTACCGCTCCGCATACTGCAGTGTAAACAAGGGTGGCGGTACGCCCGTACAGCCACACCCAAAATTTAAATTGTTATGTAGGCTAGCTAATAATCTTTATAGGCTAGGCCTATATCCTTCACAGTCCGGAATAAGAACTCCTGGCTTCACAAGTTCACAGTGTTGAACGGTTGAATCGCTAGGCTTAAAGCCTATATCCGGAGGTAAAATTTGGTATAGGCCGATAGGCCTACTGTTTATATAATAATATATACCCGGTATATAATGTATATAGGCTAGGCCTAGCCTACACAGTATAGCCTAGGCTAGGCCTAGCCTAATTTAAAAAAAAAAAAAAAAAAAAAAAAAAGTAGGCTAGGCTAAATTGACACAATTTTGGTCTCCATATTTTCCATCTTGATTGCTTTTAGATTGCAGGAAATGCTGTTTTAGACCCCTAAATTCTCAAAAAAATCCGGGGGGGGGCATGCCCCCGGGCCGGGCGGACCCCGCTCGCTCCGACCTCCGTCGCGCTATAATGATAACAAAATAAGGTAAACCTGACTTTTTGGACCGACAGCGATTTCAGTAAGTTTTATTTTGTTTTTTGTATTTTTTCCTTCAGATATACTGTAGTGTTGTTTTATACTGAAGAGGAGCAGAAATGAGTATTTACCCATTATCCAACAATCTAAAAACACACCCCTATTAATTTTTTTTTTTTAGGCTATTAGCCTAACCTAACAACCTTACCTAACCTAACCTAGTATATGGGTGGGGGCTGCCGCCCCCACACCCCCGCTGGTTAGGTTACTTTTTTTTTTTTTTTTTTTTTTCTTTGGTGCCATTAGCCTAACTTAACAACCTAACCTAACCTAACCTAGTATATGGGTGGGGGCTGCCGCCCCTACACCCCCGCTGGTTGGGTACTGGCTGAAAAACTTATTGTTTTACAGTAGCCTAGCCTATACATGTATTTTAGCGTTTTTTTGTCTTTCTCCCTTGTAATACATTTCAGCTCTTAATGCCATATATAGCAATGATGTATATGCTCTACCGGACCTATTAGGCCTAAACAGATCGATGGGCTAACTGTCGGTCCAAAACATCAGTATAACCCAAAATAATAAACCATAGGCCTAATGATAACACAATTCACATTTTGTGGATTGACACCCTGCCCTTTTGTCAGACCCCAGAAACAGTGGAGCACTTCCTACTCTACTGTCACCGCCACTACAGCGCACCGCATGACTCTTCGAGAAGAAATTGCTCGAAGAGGAGGAATATTTAACTTAGAAAACATACTGGGTGGAGGCAACCTACACCCAGCAGACAAAAAATCAATAGCCAATGCTTTGGGGACATACCGGTATATACGCATAACCAACAGACTCTCCGACATATGAATCACAGTACAGTACAGTACGTACACAAAAATAAATACTAGTACCAATCTACAAACCACCTTTATTATCATCCAACCAAGACCATGCTTAACTTACCTTTTGAGACAACTCGGAAAAAATGTTATTTTAATACCAACAAATTTTCCGAGTGTGTTTTTTATAAACACAATTTGTTCATTTCTCATCAATATAATATTATAGTGTTTGTAATATTACAGTAATTTGAAAATCTCGGGAAACTATCACTATTTTCCTCCATCGATCGATCGAGATGTTG
>JBAKBP010034513.1:0-20602 GCA_037953745.1 Lithodes maja | reverse complement strand
CTATCCATCCATCTATTTATAACATACATAACCAACTATGCGTTAAGGATTTTTTAGTTCAATGTTTACTGCTTCAATAACTCTGTAAAAAGTATATATAAAAATCTCTATATAGATATATCACTGACTGACTGGCTGACTATCTATCTATCTATCTATCTATCTATCTATCTATCCCTCCTCCATCTGTCTAGCCCGTCTACCTATCACGTCTCAGCCATTCAAGCCCCCGCTTCTCCCCCTCCCATCTCCATAAAGGCCCCCCCCCCCCCCCCCATACAAGGCCTTCCCCTGATTGGCCCCGAGTCTCTTCACACTGATTTCTATTATCGCTCTTCTCGCCTTAATAGCGTCATTATCATCTTAATTCCTCTTTATCACCCCCCTCTCTCCTTCGCTCACTCCTTCCTTCACGGGGTTTGGGTTCCTTGGTGCTGTTTTGTTGTGGGATGTTTATGTTTGGTCTCTCTCTCTCTCTCTCTCTCTCTCTCTCTCTCTCTCTCTCTCTCTCTCTCTCATTGTAGGCTAATATCCAAAGTGAGTGCACTAAGTATCAGTACAGAGACCACTAATTACATAACAAGTTGGCTTACAGATACACAAACAGTGAACGGTACTCTATGGTGTTTCTCTTGAGTAGACTCCTGTCATTTCCGGAGCTCAATAGGGATTTGTCCATGGCCCATTTATGTTTATCATACTATGTTAACGACATCGATGTATCAGAATTTGCAGATGGTATGAAGCTTGGAGTGAATGTGAACCATCCTAAAGGGGTTGAACAACTCAGAATGGATCTTAACAAATTGAGTGAATAGTTTGAGACATGGAAGATGCCACTGAACTTGGAAAAGTCAAAGGTGATCTACTGTATATTGGCCAAGCAAACTCCCAATTTAGAACACTTACTATTGGAAAAAGCTTTCCAAGCAGTGCACTGAAGTAGAGAAAAACTAAAGCTGACAAAATGGTTGGGCTATATTAAGAGGTAACTTAAATATAGAAATATGGAGATAGTCCTCACACTCTACAACACTCTCATTTGGCCTTTCCTAGAATGTGATGTTAGATTCTGGTCTCCAGCACTCAAGAACGATATACACCGACTATAAAGAGTCCAAACTAGCGCTACAAAGCTTATCCATTGATTATATAACCGAGCTCTTTTAGTTGGAAACGCTTAGAATGCGAAGTCAGCTCGCTGAAGTAATTAACAAACTTAACGGGATTCATGTTGCGGAAGAAAATACAATATTTGCCCTCCATACGTATACAACACGCAACCATGAATGGAAATTAATATTAATGAGGTTCAACACTAGTATGTGCGTACACTTTTTCACATATATGATCTGTTCTACTTGGAAAAAACTCCCCTCGGAGGATATAAATTGTTTTACAGTCGAGCAGTTCAAGAAGAGAGTAGATAGTATTTTGCACATTTTGGAATAGGTGTAATGCACTAAAGAATCTCGTCTTTTCACTTAGAGCATATCCCTAGAATATACTGCAAGGCCATGGAGATCATAATCATTCATTGTAACAATCTCTCTCCCTCCTTCTCCCGCTCTCTCTCTCTCTCTCTCACTACGACCCGCCGGCTTTAGCATCGCCAACAGCTCCGCATCGCCACTGAGAAAACTCGATCATAATTTGAGTATTTCATATCCCAATTTCCTTTATTCATTGCATGAACAGTAGTTAAGTGCTTGTTTAACCTCCACATAGTTCTGTAGTTGCCGTGCATGTTATTTTATTGCTTTTCTGACTGATAAACATTGTTGTTTACATTTGTTATCCTAGCTTGTAGCAGACGACGCACGCGCACCTCTAATCGACCTAGCTTTGTATTTTCTTATTAACTCTAGTAGTTATCGTATTCAGTATCCTACTGTAGATATATATCTGTAATTTTAGTTGTTGCTTGCATGATCTTGTACTGTAGTAACCTTTGACTGATAACTTTGTTTATCTAAATATAATCCTGCTTGACTAGCCTACAGTGACACCAGCGCCATCTGTTGATACAGTATATTAACCCCTTGTGTGCAGTTACACTTTATTTTTATATAATCTCTATTTGGTGAATTGTATATTTAGTTACTATATATATATATATATATATATATATATATATATATTTGTTTTGCTTTTTTAGGTAGGTTATCACCCCTGGTAGCCTACTTCTGCATATTTCATACTTTTTTGTTTTTGGTTATTTTTGTTTTAGGTTAGTCTAGGCTATCATCCCTGGTGGCCTATTTCTGCGTACGGTACTTCAATTTTTAAATTTTCAGTTAGGCTATCACCGCTGGTGGCCTATTTCTGCGTACCGGTATTTCATAATTTTTGTTTTCGGTTAGTCTAGGCTATCATCCCTGGTGGCCTATTTCTGCGTACTTCAATTTTTAAATTTTCAGTTAGGCTATCACCGCTGGTGGCCTATTTCTGCGTACCAGTATTTCATAATTTTTGTTTTCGGTTATTTTTGTTTTCGGTTAGTCTAGGCTATCATCCCTGGTGGCCTATTTCTGCGTACTTCAATTTTTAAATTTTCAGTTAAGCTATCACCGCTGGTGGCCTATTTCTGCGTACCGGTAGTTCATAATTTTTGTTTTCGGTTAGGATAGGCTATAACCCCTGATGGCCTATTTCTGTTTAAATAAACATAAAATTGTTTTCGGTTCGGCTATCACTGCGTATTCAAATTTAATTTTGTTTTGTTTTAATTTTTGGTTAGGCTATCACCGCTGATAACCTATTTGTGTGTATTTCAACATTTTTGTTTTCGGTTAGGCCTATTTAAGTAAGTGAAGCGACCTGAAGGGAGTGAAGTGTTTTTAAAGTGAGTTTAGTATTTTTAAAGTGAGTTTAAGTGTTTTAAAGTGAGTGAAGTGAACTGAAGAAAGTGATCGTCACCATGCCTCGTGCCTGTACGAACTGCGCCGGTAGGTTTGGTGCTTCCATGTTTGCTCCTGCCGATCCACAAGTCTGCCGACTCTGCCAGCAACGAGAGGATTTGACAGCAAAATTGGATGAAGCCCTCAACAAGATCAACGCCCTCACCAGGAAGCTGGAATCACTCCAAGAGTTTGTAACACTCAACGTTGGAGTATCACTAACGCAAATTGTTTCAACTCCAGCATCCACCACCGCCCCAACGTCATCTGCCAACAATCCAACACCTGCAGTAGACACTGCAGCAGATGCTTCTGACGAACCTGAGCCGACATCAAACCAGGACAGCCGCCCTGTTCACCTTAGTCTCTCCCCCACTCCTCGTGCAAGAAGCCTGCTAGCACGAACAGTACCAACCCCTCGCCCCCGTTCTAACCACTCCTCTCCCCGACCTGTACGTAGAGTCCCGCCACCACAGGTTTCCGGATTTACACCAGTGAGGAACGGTGCACGGCCAACGCAGAAAAGGTCTCATCTACCAGTCACAATGTCAAACAGATTTGAGATATTGGTAGAGATGGAAGACGAACCAGAAGAGACCAGGCTCGTTGGGGATTCCATCCTACGAGGACAGGTCGAAGAGTTCTGCGACAGAGTCCCAAATCAACGAAAAAGATTTTGCATCCCAGGAGCTGGACTGGACGACATTGTGGAAGCCTTCGAAGATACCACAAAGGATGCAAATGAAAATACCCTTTTTGTCATCCATGCTGGTTCAAATGACGTCATGCGCACCAGATCCGAAGAGTTGATGAAGAAATATCGCAAGATGATCCAGCACTACAAAAACAAGTCAAGGAATATCATCATCTCAGGCATTCTCCCCAAGATCGACGCACCTGACAAATTCTACGACAAGGCCTTCAGCACAAATAGCCGACTAAAACATTTGTGTCTGAGGGAAGAAGTTGAATTCATCAACCTCTGGGACAACTTCTACAACCAGCCTACTCTGTTCCGCAAGGATGGCACTCATCTAAACCCTGTGGGTTCAGCACGCATGGGTCGTCTCCTACACGAAGCAGTCCGCAGCCATGGATCAAAAAACGCCATCCGAGAAGAAGCAGCAGTGACATAAATCATCCAACGCCAAGAAAAACACAGAGGCAACCGAGGACCACCAGCGATAAGGACCGGAGACAGCGAGGACCGAGGACAGCCATGAACATAAATGTAGATCCGACAAGAACCAAAAATATTATTAAAGCGCGTTCAGTGAGTTCTAAAATAACAAATTTAAAGGTTTTCTATGCAAACGCTCGTAGCATACACAATAAATTTTCAGATTTAGAGGAGCTAGTGTTTACAGAAAATTATGATGTGATTGGCATAACAGAATCTTGGCTCAATACAGAAGATAGAGACTTTTTAGCAGAGTATTCACTTCCTGGTTATGTAATGTTTGAGAAAAGCCGAATAAATCGAAATGGAGGTGGCGTTTTATTTTATATCAAAGAAAGTCTTAACCCTACCCTCTTGTCAAAACCTCAAATTGTGAACGTCGACGCATCTTTTGTGCTAATAAAGAATAATAAAGGTACCAAAATAATACTTGCATTAATATACAGACCTCCAGCTCAATCAGTGCAAACTGACCGAGAAATTTACGAACAAATTGCAGATGTAAGTAACTCACAAGATACCGTAATTTTTGGTGACTTTAATTTACCTGTGACCAAGTGGGGCGATACTCTTACTTCACACTCCGGACATGACTTGTATACGAACTTGCAAGAGAGTTCGCTTTATCAATTTGTTGGAACGCCGACCCGTGGTAATAACGTTCTTGACATTGTACTTGCAACAAAAGAAGAATTAATAGAGAATTTGAATGTTGGTGATGAATTCAGTAACAGCGACCATCATACGATAACTTTCACTTTAAAGTTTACTAGTAACGAACCAAATAGTAGCATCGAAAAAGTCCCTAATTTCAAGAAAGCAAACTTCCATAAACTTAGAGCTATGTTTAAAGAAACTGACTGGAGCTTTTTAATTCACAATAACGACATAAATACATCTTGGAAGTTATTCGAAGCCACTTACCTAAAAGCAGTGCAAGACTGCATACCATCGAAAACTCGGCGTCCAGGCCATAATAATAAGCCCAAATGGTGGAATAAAGATATTTCAAACTGCCTGCTTGCTAAAAAATTTGCTAATGATAGATTAAAATCCTCACAAAATGACGAAGAACGGCTGAAATTTGTAGAGCTACGACGCAAAGCCAAAAAGTTAATTAAGCAAAGTAAAAAGACCTTAGAGTTACATATTGCGAATCAAAGTAAAACAAACCCGAAAGAATTCTATAGTTATATCAGAAAGAAAAAAGTAGTTACTTCAACTGTTGGACTGTTAGTCGATGAAAATGGAGAATACACCAAAGACGAAGAACAAATGAGTAATGCCCTCAATACCTTCTTTGCATCAGTTTTTACAACAGAAGACCTCAGTGATATCCCTACACCATCGCCGATTCAGATTGATAATTCAGATGTTTTAAGCAATATCACCGTTACAGAGAGAGAAGTATTGAATTGTTCAGATAAACTCAAGGTAAATAAAACGCCTGGACCTGATACAATCTCGCCTAGAGTTCTAAAGGAAGCTAAGGATGAGCTCTCTAAACCACTGACATTACTATTCAATAAATCCTTGCAGTCTGGAACTATGCCCGATCAGTGGAAGCTAGCCAACGTAACACCGATATTCAAAAAAGGCAGCAAATCCCTATCCAGTAACTATCGTCCAATTAGCTTAACCTCAGTTGTATGTAAAATGCTAGAAACGGTCATACGAGACAGACTCGTAAATCACTTAGAGGAAAATAACATACTTAAAGATACTCAACACGGCTTTCGTAAAAAACGTTCCTGTTTAACAAACCTCTTAGACTTCTTCCACGATATCCTCAACCTCTACGATGAGAGTAAAGCTGTAGATATTATATACCTTGATTTTCAAAAGGCCTTTGACAAAGTTCCCCACAAACGTTTACTGCTAAAACTAAAAGCGCATGGAATACAAGACGGTGTGTTGAAATGGATAGAAAATTGGCTCAGCGACAGAAAGCAAAGAGTAGTCATAAACGGTAAGGCATCAAAATGGACCAATGTAAGTAGCGGGGTACCCCAGGGATCGGTACTAGGACCAATTCTCTTTCTAATTTACATCAACGACATTGATGAGAGTCTCACCTGTACAATCTCAAAATTTGCTGACGATACAAAAATTGCAAATAGCGTACTCTCAAAAGAACAAGTTGACGATATGCAACACAATCTCGATAAATTGTCATGTTGGGCCCAAATTTGGCAAATGAGTTTCAATGCGGATAAATGTAAAGTACTACATATCGGATACCTAAATGAGAAAGCAAACTATTCGGTGAATGGCACTCAGCTTAAGAATGTAAACAGAGAAACCGATCTGGGAGTAACAATATCGAGTAACCTAAAACCGAGTCAACAATGTTCAGAAGTTGTTAAGAAGGCAAACAAAATAATTGGCTTTATAGGCAGGTCATTTGAGCATAAATCCAAAGAAGTTATCCTAACCCTTTACAATTCCTTAGTCCGCCCTCTTCTGGAATACTGCGTTCAATCCTGGTGCCCTTATTACCAAAAAGATATAAACAAGCTAGAACGAGTTCAACGTAGAGTTACCAAAATGATACCTAGCCTAAAGAACAAACCATACGAAGAGCGTCTTAGAGAATTAAATCTATTTCCTTTAACCCAGCGCAGATTAAGAGGCGACTTAATTCAAGTGTTCAAAATCATCAAAGGCATGACAATATGAACTGTAGTAAGTACTTCACTATCGACCAATCTAATTACACGCGGGGAAACGGTTGCAAAATTATTGGTAAATCTTTTAACTCGCACGAATCTAAGAATTTCTTCTTCAATCGAGTTGTCAACTTGTGGAATGGGCTTCCCCGAAACGTTATAGACTGCATCACCGTTGATTCATTTAAACTCCGCCTAGACAAATATCTCGCATCAAACCCGCGACTGACTGCGTTTGTAAATGAATAACTTTATTTTATCCCCCCCTCAGTTACTAACCCATCTGTCCCCTACTAACTTCCTAATCCTGCCACGGACATAAGTTCCAGGGCAGTAATTCCCTTTCCAATGTTCCCTTACCCACTCTAAACCACTGTTTGGACACTTGATCCTCAGTGTTTTGGAGGACAAGCAACCTAGAAGGGTCACTGGATCTGTTGTTGCTTGATTTCCTTTGTACTCCTTTGTACTCCTTTGTACTCTCTCTCTCTCTCTCTCGCTTAAGCATCAGTAGTATATAATTGTTCTCAACTTCGTTCTTTACTATAAATTTCCCAGTAGAAGTGTTTCTCATTCTGCTGGGGACTTAATTTCATGCCGACCAACGGTCGGAGGGAGAGGTGGGTGGGGAGAGAGCCTTCTGCTGTGCTATCCTTGCCTTCCACTTTGTAGCAAATTATATTTTAGCATTACGTCCGAACTACCTAGTAGGGACCGCAAGGTCTGTGTAGTCTGTGTATCTATGTAATTCTCCCTCTCTCTCTCACTCCCATAATAGCTACTGACTCGTTCCCTTTCCTTCCCATCCTTCCTTCCTTCCTCTCTCACCACCTCCTCCCCAACACCCTATTGTAGATACTGTAAACAATGATGGAGTCTCTCTCTCTCTGTCTCTCTCTCTCTAATTTATCCATCGTCTGTTTCTTCGACTTCTAAACAAACGAATCACTCAACTATATGTATTATCCTCTCTCTCTCTCTCTCTCTCTCTCTCTCTCTCTCTCTCTCTCTCTCTCTCTCTAACCTCCTATTGTATGGAGTGTAAACAATGATGGGTCGGCCGTTCGAGCCCCTCTGAAAGGCGGTGGGATTTGGGGGAGTGGGGAGTAGGAGGGAGTGGAGGAGTACATAGAGGGATTGTAGCTGTGGGAGTATGGAGTGAAGGATTAGAGAGAGGGATTGTAGATATGGGAGTAGGGAGTAAGTCATGTGCGTTCTCAGATGGATTACTGTTTACCTCTGTGGAGTGGAAGTAGAGTGGTTGCATTGAGGCAGTTGGACAAAATTCAAAATAAAGCTATTAGATTAATCAATAACCCTGCAATCACACAGGACCTTCCTACATTATCCATACGAAGAAACGTTGCATCCCTTGCATTATTCTACAGATATTTTCACAGCAATTGTTCCGAGGAACTTGCTTCAATTGTGCCGCCTCTCCACATCTTTCCCCGTAGAACTAGGGCAGCTGAGAGCGCCCATGAATTTACACTTTCTCCTCCACAATGCAGAACTTCTGCTTATCAAAATTCATTTATCCCTAGAACTACTACTCTTTGGAATTCACTTCCCTCGAGTTGCTTTCCACAAACTTACAATCTACAAAAGTTTAAATCCAGTTGTTACAAACATTTTATGAATGGAGGATGTCTTTAGGCACATGGACCTTTTTGTTTTATCTGTGTTTTTCCTTCCTCCGTTCATTGTCTCTCAAAAAAAATAAATAATAGGGAGTGATGAGTGTTGGGGAATATTGGGGGAGTGGGGAATGGGGAGTAGGTGAGAGAGAGAAAGAGTACATAGAGGGATGGTAGCTGTGGGAGTAGGGAGTAAACAAGAGGGAGTGTTGAGTATTGGAGTGCTGAAGAATCGGTAGAAGGGAGTGGTGGGTGGGTGGCGAAACTGGGGGAGTTGGGAGTCGAAAGGGAAAAATGGGGGAAGGGAAACGAAGAGGAGGAATAGACGGAGAAGGATAAACGAGGCGGAAGGATGAGGACAGATAAAGTCAAAGGAGTAAGGGAGAAAGAAGGAATAATAAACATATACCATCTGTACAGTCGCGCTAATAAGTCATGTCTCGGCACCAAGTATGTTTTGATCAATAATTGGCATCGGCAACATCTAAGCTTCATTTCTTCCTATCCAGTGAAATATACAAACATGTTCCTACACTTACCCACCCTATTCAACATCTGACAGACATTAATACAGCACATAGCTAGCCAAACGTAATGACAGCTGGGACATGACTTATTAGCGCGACTGTACATACACATATCCACGAACAATCATAAATGAATAACTTTGTAACGTTCATTAACCTTTTCACTTTTATGTTTCCATTTACAAATATAAGGATAATTGTAATTTACACAATTCGTTCGGAGATACATAATTTACAACCATGCACTGTATTACACTGTATTACACTGTATTACACTGCTAATTGTTGTGACATACACATTTGTAACCTTTCAATATAGATTATTACAGTACTTTTCACTCACAAATTAATCGGGTATCGAGAGCTAACATGCGTAAGATTACATTTTGCAACAACATTCACACTTATATTGGTAATTAATTTGTTTTACCAAGAGCATAATT
Organism: Lithodes maja; assembly: GCA_037953745.1. NCBI lineage: Eukaryota > Metazoa > Arthropoda > Malacostraca > Decapoda > Lithodidae > Lithodes > Lithodes maja. The sequence goes on along the minus strand of JBAKBP010034513.1, from coordinate 11,246 downwards.
TACAGGATTTAAATGTTCAACAAGATGTATGGATATTTAGTTATGCAAGCTTAAAATGCACACCAACAGCTGCACTCTTACTTTTACTCTTACACCATTACGAAGGTTCAAATTAATCCTTAGACGATAATTATGATGAAGCATTTCTGGTTTAGTTTTGTGGCTATTATCATTAGATTTACATATTAGGAAGGGTATGTGTAAGTCAGAGGGTTAATTAAGATAGTCCTTACCTTTATTATTCCCACAGGTCCTTCCTAAAATGTACAAAATCGTATAATGATAGCCAGAATATATTGTACTGGTAAAATGCGTCATAATCTACAAAGGGTTAGCGCTTTACGCCATTTCCAAATTTACCAACACTTCTAAATGTACAACCTTACCGTTACCTCTGCGTCTGGTTTCCGCCGTCCACACTCTCACTCACTCACTCACTCACCTGCAAGGGAGAGAGAAAAAAAGGGTTAGCATGGAGAGAAGATAGAGATAAAGTTAACCCAAGCAGTACCAGTGGCGTTAATATCATTATATTCGGACAACTATTGCATGATTTTATTCGGCTTAGGAAGAACGTCTACCAATGCAAAGGCTACAGCAAAGGAAGGACGTCTACCAATGCAAAGGCTACAGCAAAGGAAGGACGTCTACCAATGCAAAGGCTACAGACTATCTCAAAGGCTACAGACTATCTCAAAGGCTACAGACTATCTCAAAGGCTATAGACTATCTCAAAGGCTATAGACTATATCGAAGGCTATAGACTATATCAAAGGCTACAGACTATCTCAAAGGCTATAGACTATCTCAAAGGCTATAGACTATCTCAAAGGCTATAGACTATCTTAAAGGCTATAGACTATCTCAAAGGCTATAAACTATCTCAAAGGCTATAGACTATCTCAAAGGCTATAGACTATCTCAAAGGCTATAGACTATCTCAAAGGCTATAGACTATCTCAAAGGCTATAGACTATATCAAAGGCTACAGACTATATCAAAGGCTACAGACTATATCAAAGGCTACAGACTATCTCAAAGGCTATAGACTATCTCAAAGGCTATAGACTATCTCAAAGGCTATAGACTATATCAAAGGCTACAGACTATCTCAAAGGCTACAGACTATCTCAAAGAATATAGACTATCTCAAAGGCTATAGACTATATCAAAGGCTACAGACTATCTCAAAGGCTATAGACTATCTCAAAGGCTACAGACTATCTCAAAGGCTACAGACTATCTCAAAGGCTATAGACTATCTCAAAGGCTACAGACTATCTCAAAGGCTATAGACTATCTCAAAGGCTATAGACTATCGCAAAGGCTACAGACTATCTCAAAGGCTACAGACTATCTCAAAGGCTATAGACTATCTCAAAGGCTACAGACTATCTCAAAGGCTATAGACTATCTCAAAGGCTATAGACTATCTCAAAGGCTACAGACGATCTCAAAGGCTATAGACTATATCAAAGGCTACAGACTATCTCAAAGGCTATAGACTATCTCAAAGGCTATAGACTATCTCAAAGGCTACAGACTATCTCAAAGGCTATAGACTATCTCAAAGGCTATAGACTATCTCAAAGGCTATAGACTATCTCAAAGGCTACATACTATCTCAAAGGCTATAGACTATCTCAAAGGCTATAGACTATCTCAAGGCTACAGACTATCTCAAAGGCTATAGACTATCTCAAAGGCTATAGACTATCTCAAAGGCTATAGACTATCTCAAAGGCTACATACTATCTCAAAGGCTACAGACTATCTCAAAGGCTATAGACTATCTCAAAGGCTACAGACTATCTCAAAGGCTATAGACTATCTCAAAGGCTACAGACTATCTCAAAGGCTATAGACTATCTCAAAGGCTACAGACTATCTCAATTCATCATTTTAATTAGCATGTATCCTTCCTAAGCTTTATTATAAAATCGTCTAAAAGTAGCTGAAATCCAATATTTAAACACGTCATCGGTACTGCAAGGGTTAAAGCGCAGTCACATGTATTTCTTTTCAGGGGGATGGATATTTTTTCTGGCCCCCCTTCTCCCTCATGCTTAGCCCCATTAATTTTCGAATTTTAAGATGTTCGGCCCATTAGTTTGGTGATTTTTAAGACCATTCGCCCCATTTCTTTGTCCATATTAAGACCTTTCGTGTCATTTAGGTGTCATTGTTTTCCTGGCGAGCGATAGTGAGCCTGTAATTTTGGAGGAACCTGCCTTCGGCCGGGACATTTTTCTACTGAAAAATGTACACATTTATCTAGCAGAGGGATCTTGGGAGAGTTTATTTTTTTTTATTTTTATTTTTTTTTTTTAGCTTGAAGAAAGTGTTGGGAGGAAACTAAATAAAATATTAGATAAATAGTTATATCGACCAATGAATAAACCCCTCCCCACTTAAAATAAACAGAGTATCGATGCCAAACACAAAGAACTCCGAAAATAATGCCAGTAAGAACGACAATCCCGTAGAAAGTTGCCGGAAAATCGCCCTTGTGCCTGCTAAAGTAATTAATGGAGAGTGGTGAGAATTAATTGTGTTTGGTTGGGAAGTAAAGGATGGGTTTTCCTCTGATGTTTTGTTCGTGATATTTTTTTTGTTTTGTTTTTAGTGGGAATGCTCTTGTGGAAATGGATAACACACACATAAAGGAACAATGGTACACACGAAACCACATATGTAAGTTAGACCACGCAAATATTCATACTCTCTCTCTCTCACACACACACACACACGTATACGCACAAACTATCTCACACAAACTATCTCACACACACACACACACACACACACACACACACACACACACACACACACACACACACACACACACACACACACACACACACCTCTAATATGCGAACATCAAAACAATCAAACGAAGAATTCATCAGCCACAAATACAATAGTTTCATTCTATATTTGTTTTAGTAACATTTATCTTTCTTTCTTCTATTCAACAGCTGAGCTCTGGAATTATCTCCCAGCATCAGTCTTTCCTTCTTCCTATGACTTAACTTGCTTCAAACTCCATGTGTCCAGGCATTTTGGCTGGAACTTCCCTTGATTTTGGCCCTGTCACTCTTTCAACTCTGGGGGAGGCACTCGATACAAGCAGTTATTTTGTCTCCCTCACTCACATATCACAAAAACATACTTTGTCTGAAAAACATATTCTTGTCAATGAATAATAATGGAAAATTCCCTACCAAGAGGATTCCCATTTATTTTATACATAGGAACATCGTGATTATCGTGTGATGCCGATTTTTCACACATTTAAAATTAATCTAATATATTGATTATGAATAAATGTTTTCCGAACTCTCTGTGGCATGTCTTCATAGCGCAATGCTTAGTGTGCGGAATTTCGGTATACGTATCCTAGGTTCGAGTCCTTGGAGTACCACATGTATTCATAACTTTCATTGATTTCATTAGTTAGGTTTATTTGTAAATCAATGGGTGGGTTGGTGAAAACAAATATGAATGTAGGTTGGCAATGTGGTAATGTACAGCACGAACTCCATCCCAATCATTTCCTCCTTTTGACACATCAGGATTTGAACCAGGGGAGTGATATGGCCGAGAGAACTGTGTTGGTGGTGTAATGGTTTAGGTGCTTATGTTCTAGGTGTGGTGTCTCGAGTTCGAATCCCGGGAGGACCATATGCTTTCATTAGTTATTAGATTTATTAAATAAAGTGCCGTTGTAAAGGCTTATCCCTCAATACCTTCACCTAGACGACCATCCCAACAACACAGCCATTCATCCACAACCCACCTTATAAATACTACTAAGACCATTTTTTATGACAGATTAAATATACTACAACAAATACTGAATGGCCACTATACACGTAACACTTTCCATAGCCCTAATTAATTTTTAACTATATTTTGGCTATTGTTAGACAATTGTATTCAGTTTAACAAGGACCTCCAGCAATTATTGGTCTTCGAAATATCTCGCTTAACCCTTTTTACGACCACATATCCTTCTTAAACTGCAACAAAATAGTCGACATATAGATAAAATAAAATTTAAAAGACTTCGCCGGTACAGAAGGTGTTAAGTTGTAGTCAATAATATCACTGACATTATATTCAAGGTTAAAGAAAATTAAATGCCATATTAATAACCTACATAATTACAAAGTTATTTCAAAATTACCAAAAAAAAAAAAAAAAAAAAATGGGAATAAGAGATCCCTCGTAGTGAATGGGCCAATGGAAGCCAAGCAGTGCCATAAAACCGACCAATAGCGACTGTGAATATGTGTGCGTGTCTTAGCTTGAGCTGCAGTGCGGACCAATAGGATTACCCCACGCTGAGAGATACGGCCAATAAGAGGGCTCCTTACAGGCTCTGCTGGGAAATTGGGATTCTTGGCACTTGAAGGGGTTTAGGGGGAGAGGGGTTGGAGGGTAGATACAGCAAATAATACGGTAAATTGAAGACAGTCAGACACATATACATATTCATAGTTCGGTTAAGTGATATATATGTTCTAAATGATAATATACATTTTGTAATTTTTCTATATTCCAACTACATATACCTATATACCTGTCAAACAAGTTATATAACCGTATGTTTGTCTATTCTCCTTTAACTTATTATTGTGTCTTATAAATCTGCCAATTATATATATATATATATATAGTATATATATATATACTGTATATATATACATACCGGTATATATATATATATATATATATATATATATATATATATATATATATATATATATATAACCAAATCAAGCGAATACAGCCCACACATAAATGACGGGATATAAATCCTTTAAGGTTTATGATGCATTTTAATATTTTATTCTGACTAGTATTAGAAGATTTTGATCAGACTTGCAACGCCCTCTAGAAATCAAGTTGGTAAAACCTATCTGAATTAGAACTCTGACTCCCAAAATGTCTTCCCAAACGGAATACAATCGTCTAATGATAGCCATAATACACTGCCAACACGAGGGCAACAAATACAATGACTCAAATGTGTTTTACCTTTACCAGTTACAACCTCTGATTACGAATTAAATAAAAGCTCAACATGTAAATTGGTGCCGTAGCAACTTGTAGGAATAATAATTAACAATAATATCCAATTATTACGTTATGTCCCTACGTTGCTATAACTCAACTACCGGCAATTAGCGCTCATCATCAAAGTTCCGCTAACCCGGAAATGAGCCCAGTCTAACTAGCAAACAGGACAGGAGATATTTTCTCCTTAAGAGTTAATTCGCCGCATTCTGACTGCATGGTATCAATATAAATGTTCTGCACCCCAGTAATTTCTATGCAGTATATATATATATATATATAAAGAGAGAGAGAGAGAGAGAGAGAGAGAGAGAGAGAGAGAGAGAGAGAGAGAGAGAGAGAGAGAGAGAGAAGGTCATGTTATGCTGCAACATATTACAAAGTGAAACATAAATTACAAATTACAGTATTAGTATATAATTATATGAAAGAGAGAGAGAGAGAGAGAGAGAGAGGGAGAACAGAAACGAGTGAGAGGGAGAAAGATAAATACATGAATAATTTGACAGTATAGTTGGTGCAAAGCGTAGTATTAATTCATAAGTAAAAGTACAAAAGATACAAGTTAGTTTCGGATAAGGCATTGTTAGGTATAATGATACGAAGAAACACGACATCATACTATACAAAACAAACAGACAAAAACTCGTCTAATGGTAGCAATAATAGAGTGATAATTGCGCCACAGTTTTGAAAGGGCTAAATTGGTAGTGTGAAATACTGAATGTTTGAAGTGCCTCCAGCCTATAAATATCCCAGGCCAATATTGAGGGAGGGGAGGTTTTTAGTGCGTTTCCTAGACTTCCATCAAGCTTGAAATTATACCCCCTTGAGCCCCTTTCAAGATAAATTTGTACATTTTTCGGTAGAAAAATGTCCCGGCTGAAGGCCGGTTCCTCTTAAATTACAGGCTCGCTATCGCTCGCCAGAAAAAAAAATCGACACCTAAAGTGGCACGAAAGATCTTAAAAGTGACATAAATGGGGCGAAAGTTCTTAAAATCATCAAACTAATGGGGCGAACGTCTTAAAATCTCAGAATAAATGGGGCTAAACATGAGGGAGAAAGGGATCCAGAAAAAAATCCCTCAAGTGGAAATCTCCCCTTAAGCAATAATGCACGTTTGTTGTGGCCATCAATATTGCAAACCAACAGTGGGAACCAACACAGTCTATATGATATACGGTACATCACTAAAGTCATGATTGACGTAGTAATTAACCTAGTCAGTACCAATGACGTCCGTTTCATTGTACTCTGGCAACAATTGGACCATTATGTTCAGCTTAGGAAGGACGTCTACACATCAACTGGCTGCAAACTATCTCCTTTTAGCTACAATATATCCTTCCTGAGCTTCATCAAATCGTCTAAATGTAGCTGAAATCATAACAAAAGCTATCGCATGGTACTGATAGGGGTAAAAGCTATCACATGGTACTGATAGGGTTAAAAGCTATCACATGGTACTGATAGGGTTAAAAGCTATCACATGGTACTATTCTATCTATCTATATGCTCAGGCCCAATCCCCATTTTGGGGGTAGCCGATTCAAGACAGAGCAAGAACAGGGAAAACACAAAAACATAAAACAACAAATAAACACAGATAAAAAGCACAAACTCACACACATCCAGGTCACCCAGGAGAAGACCCAGAGACCAGGGTCACCAAGGTCGCTCCAGCACTCCCCCGGCCCCCGACCACCCGGAGAGGTTCCGATCTCGGCAGGCAGACATGCAGCGGAACCAAAGCCACAAGCCCTCCCACCACACTTCCAGGTGCACCCTTCATATTAATCGTCTCCCCGGGCCAGGCGCCTGATGGACTATTATCTAGTCCAACTTGCGCCCGACCCCTTACTCCAAATGACCACGTGTTCACTCAACTATTCACAAGCATTCTCCATTCACTACTGTCCACCACCACTTCCCCTGCCTGATCTATAGTCATTCCTCTATCATCCAAAGCCTTTCTTACACAGTCTCTCCATCTCAATGGGGGTCTTCCTGCCCTTCTATCTCCCCTTGTACCTGACTCACATATTCTCTTTGTAAGCCTTTCATCTCCCATTCGTTCAACATGACCATACCAGCTCAGCACCCTTCTGTCCACTCTGGCTGACAAATGTTCCTGCTGCCCCACTCTCCTACGTATCTCTTCATTCCTCAATCTGTCTCTACGAGTAACTCCACACATACTCCTCAAGCAGCTCATCTCCATCACATCCAGCCCTCTTTTCTCCTTTTTCTTCAGAGCCCATGTCTCAGCCCCATACATCACTGTTGGCACAACAATTCCTTGATACAGTGCACTTTTTACTTTCACTCCGAGATTTCTCGTTTGGTACATGGTACTGATAGGGTTAAAAGCTATCACATGGTACTGATAGGGTTAAAAGCTAGAAATAATCTAGGTTTGTAGTGCCCGTAATCTATCTATCTATCTATCTATATATACTTGAGAGTGTCAGATAAAAAGAATGCAGGCCTTTAGTTCTTGTAATATATAATAATTGATAGCCTGTTCTATGCTTTTAGCTAAATATAAACAGACAGACTTCTAGAGTACACACTTTAAGGTTTGTAGTGTTCGTAATCTGTATATAAACTTGAGGCTGTCAGGTAGAAAGAATACAGAGCTATATGTCTTGCAGTGTTGAATAATGGAGAGCTAACTTGAATCGAGAGTGTGACAAAATGGATGGCTTGTAGTGCCCGTAATCTACTATCTATCTATCTATCTATCTATCTATATATACTGTACTTAAGGGGGGTCACCGGCCTTTGTTTGTTTATCTTTCTCTCCTTTTCTCTCTTTCCCTGGCTTGTATCCATTCGGCCCCATTCATCCAACTGTTTTAAGACGTTTATCCCCATCCAGGTGTCGATTTCTTCCTGGCGAGCGATAGCGAGCCAGCATTGTATGAAGAAATCCGGCTTCACCGGAGACATTTTTCTATCGAAAAATGTACAAATTTAGCTTGCTGTCAAAACAAAAATATATATATGCTGGCTCGCTACCGCTCGCCAGGAAAATATTGACACCTGGATGGTTAAAACAGTAGGCTGAATGGGGCCGAATGGATACAAGCCAAAGAGAGAGGGAGAGAAAGAGAAAAAAAAAGCGAGGTGGGCTCCCTTAAGACCATAAGGGGTAGACAGAATACAAGCCTGTAGTTCTTGCAGTGTAGAATACTTGGATAGCTTGGAGTGTGCTCATAGTATTCGTAGAGTAGGCCTATATAAACAAACTAAATCAGTAAAGTGAAGTAGTGGATGCGTGTAGTGGTCGTAATCTATATATAAACTTGAAACTATCAGACGTAGACATAATTTAGGCCTGTAGTTCTTGTAGAATAGAATAAGATAGAACATGTACTCTAAACAAACTGAATCTAGAGTGTGAAATAATCTAGGTTTGTAGTACAATCTAGGTTTGTAGTATTCGTAATCTATATATATACTTGAGAGTGTCAGGGGTAGAAAGAATGCAGGCCTGTATAGTTCTGGTAGTGTAGAATAATGAATAAGCCTGTAGCCCCCCCCCCCCCCCCCCCAGGTCAGCAACAGTATAAAGGTCAGACCACTAAAGGGGAGACATAAGAACATAAGAAAATGGGAGTCTGCAGAAAGCCGATTGGCCTAAGCAAGGCAGATCCCTGTCCCACACAACCCCAATTACAAGGCCCAATTATAGGCTCAACACTCTAATACCCTGAGGATCATCTTACCAAAACGGTTAGAGATTAACGCAGGATTACGGGGGTCTGTAGAGCGCTGATTGGCCCAACCCTGCTGATCCCCCTTCACACCCAACCCTTCTCGTCCATATGCTTATCCAATTTTATCTTAAAGCTCCCTATCGTTTTTAATCCCACTATAGCACTTGGTAGTCCATTCCACCCATCTACAACTCTGTTACCAAACCAATATTTGCCTATATCTTTTCTGAAACGAAATTTATCTAATTTGAAACCATTGGTACGAGTTCTTTCGCTATCACTGAGCTTTAGTACATTTGTCATGTCCCCTTTGTTAATCCCACTAACCCACTTGAACACCTCTATCATATCCCCTCTAACTCTGCGTCTCTCTAACGAATGTAAGCCTAATTTCTTCAACCTTTCTTTATACGGAAGATTTCTAATATTATGGATCATTTTTGTCATTCTACGTTGTACTCTCTCCAATGAATCTATGTCCATTCTGTAATAAGGGCACCAAAATTGAACAGCATAATCCATATGGGGTCTCACTAATGACAAGTAAAGTTTTAAGATAACATCAGCAGTTCTGTTACTCACACTCCTTGAGATGAACCCGAGAATCTTGTTTGCCTTGTTTCGAACGCTTATACACTGTTGTCTAGGCTTCAAATCATTGCTAACAAACACACCTAGATCTTTCTCACAATTCGAGTTTTCTAATTCCACATTAGCTAGTTTATATTTAACATTTGTATGCATCTTCCCTATCTTTAATACCTTGCATTTGTCAATGTTAAACTTCATCTGCCAATTTACTGACCATTCGTGTAAGGTATCTAGATCCCTTTGGAGGCACTCTATATCTCTATCTGAATCAATTGTTCTCCCCATTTTGGTATCGTCTGCAAATTTACTTATCCTACTAGTTATACCTAAATCAAGGTCATTTATGTATATAACAAACAACAGAGGACCTAATACAGATCCCTGGGGGACACCACTTTTGACTGCTCCCCATTCTGACTTCGTACCATTTATGCTGACTCTCTGCTTCCTACCAATTAGCCATGACCTAATCCATCCCAACAACGCCCCACCTATTCCATGCGCCTCAACCTTTCTCATCAATCTCTCATGGGGGACTCTGTCGAAAGCTTTACTGAAATCTAAATATATTATATCATATGACTTGTCATTATCTACTGCTTCATATACCTCTGAGAAAAAAGTAAGCAAATTAGTAAGGCAAGAACGTCCCTGAGTGAATCCATGCTCAGAAGAATTTATTAAATTAAATGTATCTAAGTGGTTTCTAATTTTACTAGCAATAATTGACTCTAGTAGCTTTCCTATGATTGATGTAAGACTAATGGGACGGTAATTGGATGCTATTGATTTGTCACCTTTTTTGAAGATCGGAACTACGTTTGCAAGCTTCCAAGCTTCTGGAACTATACCTGTCTCCAATGACTTGTTAAATAAAAATGTTAATGGGTAACTTAACTCATCCCTACATTCTTTTAATACTCTAGCATATACCTCATCAGGACCAGGCGATTTATGAGGTTTCAGTCTGTCAATTTCCTTAAGCACATCATTTCTACTTATAGTAACCGTACTTAACCTATTTTCTATACTATCGCTATATACCTTACGGACTTCTGGAAACTGTGCCAAATTTTCATTAGTGAAAACGGAAAGAAATTGACTATTTAATGTACTGCACATTTCTAAATCATTTTCTGTCATTTCTCCTATCGAAGTTTTAAGGGGACCAATTACACTCTAACCTTGGATTTATATAGTTGGTAAAAAGCTTTAGGATTATTTTTTGAGTCATTGGCAACCTTAATTTCATAATTTCTTTTTCTTTCCTAATATCCTTTTTTACCTGTCTTGATAGATTCTGATAGTAAGCAAGTAGGTGAATTTCGCCTTTTCTAATTTTTCTATATATTCCTCTCTTTTGTCCTAGAAGATCTAATAGTCTATTATTCATCCATTTGGGTTGGTTCTGTCTTGATCTAAATTTTCTTTTGGGGATGTATTTATTTTGTGCATTGAATACTGACTTGATAAAATTATCGTATGTATCTACCAAGGTTGACGTCTCTTCCTGACTTAAGATGACAGGTGCCTGAGAAGGGGTACACTCATTTGGACACCTGGATCGACTTAATTTTTTGACCATAGGGTCCGCTGATAGGGCTCTTCTTAACCCACCATAATTGGCTTTTCTAAAGTGAGTAATGTGTATTGTAAAGTGTTACATACATAAACTTAAAGAGAGCTGCAATGCATAGTAAAATAAAGATATAACCCACTCATCATCCCCATGTGTTCTAGCTAGCAGGCCAAGTCACAGGAACAACGAGTCCCAGCACCGAAAGCGAGAACCCAGGAAAAGACTGCAGAGAACACAAGGACAGATAAATTACGTTACTCTACTATACC
>JBAKBP010034512.1:0-20604 GCA_037953745.1 Lithodes maja | reverse complement strand
TCTTCTTATTATTATTATTATTTATTATTATTATTATTATTATTATTATTATTATTATATTTTGGCTAACACTGACATTATATTTTCAGCCCCCGCTTGTGTTCGTAATATAATTAGTCACCACCGTCCACACAATTAGCGGGTACTCTTTTATATGATACAATTGAAACAGTTAACATCTAATAAAGGAAAATACTGACTCGGGGATGTGTCTAAAGGGGTAGTGCTTGGTTTTTGGTCTATTTATTTATTTATTTATTTATTTTTATATCTTTGAGTTTCCTCGCTAGACTTCGAATCAAGCTTAGAAAAACACCCCCTAGAGCACCTTTCAATATAAATTTGTACATTTTTCGGTATACAAATTTCCAGGACGAAGGCCGGTTCCTTCTGAAATTAGAGGCTCGCTCTCGCTCGTCAGGAAATAATCGACACCAAAAGGGCACGGAAAGTCTGAATATTGAAAACAAAATGAGTCGAAAGTTCTAAAAATCGCCAAACTAACGGAACGAACGTCTAAAAACCTCAAAACAAATAGGCCTATGCTAAACATGAGGGAGAAGGGGGTTCATAAAAAACGAGTACTACCCCCTTAAATAGAATGTTTCGAAATATTTTATCAGCATGTCAGATTTGTGGAGGAAATGTGTAGCACCTTTATCTGTGAGCGACTGTACAGTCAGTGTCACTTGCAAACAGGACAATAATATCAAAACAAATAACAATATGAGCATAGGCTAAGACAATACACGGATTCTGATTTTCGGGGGCAATGAAAAACGCAAACGCAAGTACTGTAACATTATTTTGTAGGTATATGTTTATGTTCTTAAAGTTATCGATGGAAATGTCCTGCATGGGGCTGACCTCAAATGTACAATATTATCAGCAATAACGTAAGAGATACTCATATTTAAGTCAATAGCTACCTTCCAAAAAAATAGTGAATGAATTAGCCATGGCAATTCAAAGACAACATCACTGATAACGTCATGAGCTAGGATTAATGATATAAAGTATATTAGTTCCTTGGCCAAAACTATTAACAAAGCTGATAGTTTTCGATGGAAAAGTCTGTATTAGAATGTTTGAGAATATAAGCGAGCAAATCTCTTTAATCGGCGATATTGGCCTCTCTCACACGCGCCCTCTTCCTGAATAATCCTTGGTAGTAAGTTATGTATCGAAATGTTCGCAGCTGACATACATTAAAGACATTGCGTATATAGCTGAATATTAAGGCTGAAAGCCACTCGTAATAATACAAAAATGCATATGTGTAGGATAAATTAGAAAGGTATGCTCGCAGGTTTACTGCCATAATACAGTATAGCCAGGTGTTTAACCCCTTCTGTACCGGAGACGTCCTTTGCATTATTTGTCTAGCTATATTTAGACGAGTTTATGCAGTTTAAGAAGGATCTGTGGAAGTAAAAAGGGTTAATTAGGATAGTTTGTAGTCACTTAATGGGTAGACGTCCTTCCTAAGCTGGATATTATCGTCGTATAGCAGCTATGGTATATTTAAAAAGACGTCGCCGGTACAGAAGGGGTTAGGAAATGCGTTTATGATTGTAAGCATTTAAAGCTACATGTAAAATTTCACATGGCTACCAAGCAATATAGGTAGAGGGGATAGTCACTTACTATATAATAAATCCATGTATTAAGTAACACCCCGTTCTTAACTTTAATCATCAATTACAAACCCCAATGTACTGTACTTGAATAAACTAATGAAATCATATGGTTCTCCCGGGATTCGAACTCCGGACCCCACACTCAGAACACAAGCATCTAAACCATTACATCACCGACTGAGTTAAAGGTTGATTACACGATCACGACTAATATCCAGTTTGGAATTAATCCATGTATAATATGAGCATGTTTGTACCCCTTCTCTACCCGGCGACGTCTTATTTACTTTATTCTGGCTACGATTAGACAACTTCATTCAGCTTAAAAAGGGCCTCCAGCAATTAACAGGCGTCGAACTATTTCACTTAACCCTTTTTAGTACCACAGATCCTTCTTAACCCCTCCAACCCGGATGACCTCTTGTACGCCCATAATAAACTCCGCCCGCGCAACCCGGATGGCCTCTTGTACGCCCCTTGCTTGCATGCTTGCTTTTCGAAAGCCGCGCGTACATTTTGGTATCATGGGACGGTAGGTGGCGCCACCCGGCGTAAACGACGCCACAACAACAGTACCTACCCCGACGCCATCATGGACAGTACACCAAATAGTGATTCCGCCGTGTCCGACAGCGGGCTTCCTACGACGCCCTTGCTAGTGCGTCGTGCCTTACCCCGACGCCATCGCCTAAATGTGTTATCTCCCGGAGGTATTGAGAAGACTTTGAGACTTTATGAGAAAGCTGATGCCAAGCATAAGATTGATGAAGAAGTGAGTGACCACTCCAGTAATTATAAGTCGAGTGATTATGGCCATGAGAGTGATAAAGAACAATTCCTGGGATTTGCGAGAGAATTTGACAGTGATGAGAGTGATGAAGGTAATGTACCAGTTGTTGAGGAAGCTGGTTTACCTAAAGACAGTGAACTTGAGAGAGTGAGTGAGTGGGAGAGTTCAAGGTCACTCACCAAATTTCGCATAAGTGACACGACTCCAAGCCCTTCCCCAGGTAAATCGCCTTTCAAGCTACATTTGTACAAGCGAAAAATACTTGAGAAGGCGGCCGCGGCAGCTAGGGAACAAGCAAAAATACTTGGTGAGGATGAGGCTGTGAGTGAGGGTCAGCGTGGTGACCCTTCTCGACCGCCATTGTCTCCCTTATCTACCCACGCCACCCAAGATGACCCGGATGCCCCGCATTCTTCCCCACCACCCCCACCATTGCCAAGGGTTGAGGACCCCCCACTTTCGGCCTATTTGCCTCCTAGGTCCCCCGACAGGAGACATACTGCTGCCGAAAAGGGGAAAGGTAGAAAATATACTAAGAAAATTAAGAAAAGTAAGAGAGTTTTGTTCGAGGCTCCCGCGGCGGCGTCCACCCCGGCCGGCCCCAGCCATACGTCCCCGCAACTGTCCCCGCAACTTTCCCCACGGTCCTCCCCACCTCTCCCGCCTTCAACATGTCTTCCTGCAGAAGTCTTTGAGCTCGCATCACCAATACCTGGGCCTAGTGAAAGTCAATCATTGCTTTCTGTCACTCGTCGCAGGCCAAGGAGCCCGGGACCTCGGGAGGACACAGCCTCACCTGCCACTCCTTCCCCACCTCGCCCACCCGCACGCCGCCCACGCATCACTGGTTCCCCGCCAGATTATGTGGGGGCCACTGATGATGAAGGGCACCTCTCTGAAGACTCTGGCCATGATTACATAGGTCCACCGTCAGGGCAAGATGACCACGATGACGATGAATATATGGACATCGACGACCCTCGACCCACCCGCTTGGCCCGGCGTCGTGCTGCCCGTCTTGCTGCCCGCCGCCCTGGCCGACTCCCTCGCCGCCCTAGGGCGCGCGCCTCCCGAGTTGGCCGTGGGCGTGCTGGGCCACCAGTTGGAGCTCCTCGTCGGCGTAGACAAGACCCATTCTACGTTTTTCAGTGGCAAGACATAGTTGATGGGAATGTATACAACCCTGATGTGCCAGCTTTTGATGAGGCACTGGAGGGTTCAGGCATTACCCCCAATTTTCCTGCAGGCCCCAATGCTCCACCACACGAACTATTTGAGGCATTCTTTGATGAGGAGGTGGTAGGCTATGTTGTCAAAGAGACAAACAAGCAGCACCAATTCCAGGTCCACTTTTTGGGCAAGGTGACCAAGGGCCATATGAGGAAGTGGACCCCAGTGACTCATAAAGAATTCATGGTGTTCCTGGCACTCACTATGCTAATGCCTCATGTCAAGAAGCATAGGTTGCCTGACTATTGGATCACCAATGATCTGATTTCCACCCCTGCCTTCGGGAAATATATGGCTCGCGACCGGTACCTTGATATCCTCGCAGCGCTCCATCTTGTCACCAACACCGACGTCCACCGCCCAGACAAGCTGTGGAAGATTAGGACGTTGTGTGAGATGATGCGAGAACGCTTCACCTCCTACTTCAAGCCCTTCCGCAAGGTCGTCATTGACGAGTCTCTTGTGCTGTTCCGGGGAAAACTCAGCTTCCGGCAGTACATCCCCTCAAAAAGACATCGCTTTGGCATAAAATTCTTTGTGCTGTGCGACTGCCAAACTGGCTATGTCCTGGACTTCCTGGTCTACAGCGGGAAGGAAGGGGACGTGCTTGTGGACCCCCTCATTGGCTTTGGCGGAGCAGTGGTGCAAGCCATGATGGACCGCTACTTCCATAAGAATCACGTCCTCTACACGGACAACTATTACACGTCCCCCACTCTCTCACAGTACCTGCATGAGCGCAAGACGGGGACTGTAGGCACAGTACGAGGGAAAAGGAAGGGCATGCCACCTTTCCCTCCAAAGACCAAAAAAGGTGATGTCTTCAAGAAGAAGTCGGGGCCCATTCTGGCTATCCACTGGCACGACCAGCGGAAGGTCAACCTCCTGACCACCATCCACAAGGGGGAAATGGTGGAGACTGGCAAGGTGGATCGCCGCACCCAGGCCAGGGTGACCAAGCCCGATGCTGTCCTGGACTACAACATCAACATGAGGCTGGTGGACAAGTCCGACATGCAGATAGGCTTCATTGACTGCCTGCGTACCTCGTGCAGATGGTACAAAAAGTTCTTTCTGCATATGGTGGACATGTCAGTTCTGAATGCCTATAATATATACAGGCTTCGGAATGAGAACCCACCCCTGAAGTTCAATAGCCTGCGGAGGTTCCAAAAGCAGGTGTTGACGGAGCTCCTGGAGAAGTATGCTACGCCACAGAGGGCAGTGGCACATCCTGGGCCCGCCGTTCTCGACCGCTTGCAGTCTGGTCCATACATGCTTAGGCACAAGCTTGGTTTCCTGCCTCAGAATGCAGCAGGAAGAACACAGCAGAAGCGGTGCCATGTCTGCTACCACAGCAGGGTGAGGCCGCACCCAGGTAGAAAGTCAACCACGGAGTGTGTGGCGTGCAAGGTGGCACTCTGTGCTGTAGAGTGCTTCTCTGATTACCACTCCAAGCTGGAGTTCTAATAATCATACTGAAATTGCCAAATAAAATGACAATATGTACACTATAATTATATATAGGCAAAAAGTGGAAGAAAACCAATGTATTATAATAAAAAAGTCAAGTATTATGAGAAAATTGATACCAATACAATTCCACCATAATAATATGTGAAAGTGACACATATGTATATACCAAGTGACATTCATATGATTAGAACCTATAGAAATATATAAATCAGTGAAAAAAGACACAATAAATTGTATATAAAACGTTTACAAATCATATAACTAAGTGAAAGTGACACAAGACCTAAGATTTGATGGCCAAAGTATAATAAACACCTGTGATAACGAATAATCAGTACCTAATACAACAATAACCTACCTCAATTACTAATAAAATGTACGGTATCGAGTGAAAATGAGCATTATCAGTGACAGTGACACTCTCTAAAGCATATTTGTCAAAGTGAAAGTGACACAAGACCTAAGATTTGATGGCCAAAGTATAATAAACACCCGCCACCCGATCCTCCTAGCCGGCGGCGCTTGTGGCACTTTGGCGCTGCCGACTGGGAGGCTCTTCGGCAGTACTTCTTTGATTTCCCATGGAATGATTTCTGCTTCCATGGCCGAGGACCCTCGGAGAGTGCTGAACGCATTACCGAGGTAATCCTATCGGGCATGGAAGCATACATTCCATTCTCTTTCTCTCAGACTAATGCTAAAAAATCTTGGTTTACTCACGCCTGTTCTACTGCTGTCCGCAATAAGGAGGAAGCATTCAAACGGTACCGACGCCTTAAAACTCAAGACTCTCATTCTTCATATGTTTCTGCCCGGAATCAAGCCAAATCTGTTCTTCGACTTGCCAAACACTCTTTCATCAATAATAAATGCACTGAACTATCCAACTCTAGCTCTTCCCAAGCTTTCTGGCATCTAGCCAAAAACCTCTCCAACAATTTCTCTTCCTCGTCTTTCCCTCCCCTTTCCCACTCTGATGGCTCAACCATCACTTCTTCCTCTGACAAAGCTAAACTCTTCGCTCAAACTTTTGCTAGAAACTCCACCTTGGATGATTCCGGTGCTATTCCTCCCTCTCCGCCCTCCTCTCTCTTACTTATGCCTAATATCCTAATCTCTTCTAAAGATGTACTTTTTACCCTCTCTGGGCTTAACACTAATAAGGCGTACGGTCCGGACGGTGTTCCTCCTGTTGTTCTCAAAAACTGTGCTTCCGTGCTGACTCCCTGCCTAGGCAAACTCTTTCGTCTCTGTCTATCCTCTAACGTCTTCCCTTCATGCTGGAAGTTTGCTCACATTCAACCTGTCCCAAAGAAGGGTGACCGCTCTCAACCCTCCAACTATCGTCCAATTGCTCTTATCTCTTGTCTTTCTAAAGTTTTTGAAACTATTCTTGCTTCCAAATTTCTTAAGCATTTCTCTTCTCATAATCTGCTCTCAGATCGCCAGTATGGCTTCCTTAAGGGTCGCTCTACTGGTGATCTTCTTTCATATCTTACTAACTCTTGGTCATCCTCCTTTCGGGACTTCGGTGAGACTTTTTCTATTGCACTAGACATATCGAAAGCCTTCGATAGAGTCTGGCATAAATCTTTAATTTCTAAACTACCCTCCTTCGGTTTCTATCCCTCCATCTGTGCCTTTGTCTCTAATTTCCTTTCCGGCCGTTCCATAGCCGCGGTTGTGGACGGCCATTGTTCACTTCCTCACCCTATAAACTCCGGTGTTCCTCAGGGCTCTGTCCTATCTCCTATTCTCTTTCTAATTTTTATAAATGATCTCCTTAACTGTACCTTAATTCCCATCCATTCATACGCAGACGACTCAACCTTACACTACTCCATTAGTTTTTCAGAACGCCCCAGCCAGCAATCTCTCAACAACAAACGTAATGAAGCCATAGAACTCTTAAATTCTGATCTAAATACAATTTCCAATTGGGGCAGAGAAAACCTTGTTAACTTTAATGCTTCCAAAACCCAATTTCTCCATCTATCTACCCGTCAGGATCTCCCAGCGGACTATCCCTTATTCTTCAACAATACAAAAATCAACCCTTCATCTTCTCTCAATATTCTTGGTGTCTCTTTTTCTTCTGCTCTCATTTGGAAGGACCATATTACCAGTCTTGCTAAGGCAGCCTCCCAGAAGCTGGGTGTGCTCAACCGCCTTAGGGGGTTCTTTTCCCCTGCACAGCTTCTTGCTCTGTACAGGGGCATAGTGCGCCCTTGTATTGAGTATTGTTCACATGTGTGGGGAGGTTCCTCTCACACCGCTCTCCTAGACAAAGTTGAAAGGAAGGGCTTTCGTATCATTAACTCCCGTCCACTCACCAACTCTCTGCAATCTCTCTCTCTCCGCCGCAATGTTGCATCTCTCTCGCTATTCTATCGCTACTATAATAATCAGTGTTCCTCAGAGCTATCCCAGTGCATACCACCTCCTTTACGTAGGGCACGTGGTACCCGTCTTGCAACTCAATCCCACCCCTACTCTGTGCAACTTTCCAACCCAAGAGTGAAACGTTACTCTCAAACTTTCTTCTACTCAACAGCTGAGCTCTGGAACTCTCTCCCAGAATCAGTCTTTCCCTCTTCCTATGACTTAAATTGCTTCAAACTCCGTGTGTCCAGGCATTTTGGCTCGAACGTCCCTTGATTTTGGCCCTGTCACTCTTTCAACTATGGGGGAGGCACTCGCTATAGGCAGTTATGCCTTTTGCCTCCCTCAATCACATAGAAAAAAAAACAAAAAAAAACAAAAAACACCTGTGATAACGAATAATCAGTGCCTAATACAACAATAACCTACCTCAATTACTAATAAAATGTACGGTATCGAGTGAAAATGAGCATTATCAGTGACAGTGACACTCTAAAGCATATTTGTCAAAGTGAAAGTGACACAAGACCTAATATTTGATGGCCAAAGTATAATAAACACCTGTGATAACGAATAATCAGTGCCTAATACAACAATAACCTACCTCAATTACTAATAAAATGTACGGTATCGAGTGAAAATGAGCATTATCAGTGACAGTGACACTCTCTAAAGCATATTTGTCAAAGTGAAAGTGACACAAGACCTAATATTTGATGGCCAAAGTATAATAAACACCTGTGATAACGAATAATCAGTGCCTAATACAACAATAACATACCTCAATTACTAATAAAATGTACGGTATCGAGTGAAAATTACCAATATCAGTGAAAGTGATACCCTAATAAACATATTTTTTATAATTGGCCTCAAAATAACTAGAAAATATCAAATAAACATCACATTCTCAATATCAAACACTAAAATCGTCTAAGGGAGATAAATACTTTGGCGCGGCGAGCGGCTAGGTGCGTCGTAGCCCTGGCCGGGCCGACGCTTTCGGACGCGGGAGGAATTTCCCGCATAAAAAAGCACTCGTCTTCCCGCGCTCACCATTATGCAACCAGAGGGGCTAGAGACCTCTACTCAACGCCATTCGACAGAGGAAGGTTTGTGGAACATTATTCTTTTTTATTCACAACATTACATGCCATATTCATTGATTTACAGAGTAGTTAACATAGGCCAAAGATCGTCAAAACCCCCGGTACAGCAGTACAGTCGCGAGCTATAGCCCCCGGGGCTGGAGGGTTAAACTGCACAAAATTCTCTAAATATAGCTAGAATAAAATGAAAAAAAAACGTCGCCGGTAGAGAAGGAGTTAATGGGAGGTGAGGTGATTCGTCCATATTGACACACGTCTCGAACTACATGTAGTTTGCTTCATTATGCCAATGAAGCAGTTTTGTTTATATTATGGTTGTGGGAATCTTTAGCTTGTAGATACGATGGTTTATAATTGTGCATACATTGAATAATAACCATATCATATATAGTTAACACCTTTTGTACCGGCGACGTCCTTTTAATTTTATTCTGGCTACAATTAGACGATTGCATTAAATTTAAATAGGGCCTCCAGGAATTACCAGGCTTTGAACTATCTCCGTTATTCCTTTTTCTACAACAGATCCTTCTTGAACTGCACAAAATCGTCTAAACACAGCTAGATTTAAACTAAAATTACGTCACCTGTACGGAAGGGGTTAATAATCATATTTTATTTATATATTATATCAGTACACTCGACCAAAACACAATCTTTACACTGGTGAGCTGTAAATAATCTAGTGTGAACGGAATTAATCGGGTGAAACATACGTCTGTGAGGTATTATAATAAGATTTTGACCCACTTCCAGAATGTTTAGAGCGTTAGTGTAAAGATTGTTTCTTGATCGAGTGTATATAAGAGAAGTAGTAATAAAATATGCATTTGACGAATATATATTCGCGGGAACTACTTTGTTATGCTCGCCACAGTTTCACGGACAGTATTCTTCCGCGATTAGAACTGCTCATAGGACGGCAGTCTTGGTTAAACGTCCGTGTAGTGCTGACATAATCCCGTCTATTAACTTAAGGGAGCCCACCTCGCTTTTTTTCTCTTTCTCTCCCTCTCTCTTAGGCATGAAACCATTCGGTCCCATTGAGCCTACTGTTTTAAGACATTTACCCCCATCCAGGTGTCAATATTTTCCTGGCGAGCGGTAGCAAGCCAGCATATATATATATATATATATATATATATATATATATATATATTTGTTTTGACAGCAAGCTAAATATGTTAATTTTTCGATAGAAAAATGTCTGGCGAAGCCGGATTTCTCCATACAATGCTGGCTCGCTATCGCTCGCCAGGAAGAAATCGACACCTGAATGGGGATAAACGTCTTAAAGCAGTTGGCTGAATGGGACCGAATGGATACAAACCAGGGAAAGGAAGACAAGGAGAGAAAGATAACAACAAAACAGTGACACCCCCCCCCCCCCCCTTAATATCTTAACGTCAATATCTTGGTGAATATTTACCGACATTCATATAAAGATTATCGTGATAACCATAACAATTACTATTAACCACAATAATTAATGGGTGAAACATCATATTAAATACTTAACTATATTATAAGTTTATTAATTCGGCCAACGATTTCTTACATATATGTTAAGGGGAGGAAGTTGGGTATTCGAGTCCTCCTCCTCCCTCATATTTAGCCCTATTAGTTATGAGATTTCAAAACATACGCCCCATTTGTTTGGCGATTTTCAGACCTTTTGCCCCATTTCTTTGCAAATATTTAGAAATTTCGTGCCATATAAGTGTCGATTTTCCCCTGGCGAGCGATAGCGAGCCTGTATTTAAAGAGGAATCGGCCTTCGGCCGGGAAGTTTTTCTACAGAAACATGTACAAATTTTGATCTTGTGTGATAATCCAGGTTCGAATTCCGGTGGATCACATACTGTATATGCTTTCATTAATTTCATTGGAGGTGTTAGGTGTTGTGGCGAAATTAATAACATGTACAGTAGATGATTAGTGTTGGCGTTACGTTGCAAACTATCTAAAAAATCTCTCGTAAGTTTTATATATTTCACTGATGTATTTTGGGAATTTTGCTGTAATTAAATGAACATAATTGGAATGTTTTGAAAGATCATAAAACATAATTTACCGTTATTAAAGATGAACTCGTTATTATTTCAGGAGGGCTTGCCAGTCCAGAAGGAGGTAATACATCCTGTAACCGTGAGTACAAATACATTAAATGCCCTGATTGCATTGCTTTTACATTGATGTCTAATTTTACTCATGTTGTTTTAAAAAAAAAATTCAGCATATAAGTTAGCTTGTTCGGCGCCATATGACCTTGTTGTTGCGGTGCCAAGTTTTCTATCAATCAATCAATCGAACTCAGATTAATTACGTTCGGTGTAGGCATGTCAAGCGAAGGGCGATTTTGGGCATTAGTGACAGATTTCCACCACACCCGACACCTTCTGCGTTAGTCCAAACACCTGCCACCAGAGGTCTAACGTTTATATACACCTGCCGCCATAGGTCTAACGTTTGTATAAACCTGCCGCCATAGGTCTAACGTTTGTATAAACCTGCCGCCAGAGGTCTAACGTTTGTATACACCTGCCGCCAGAGGTCTAACGTTTATATACACCTGCCGCCATAGGTCTAACGTTTGTATAAACCTGCCGCCAGAGGTCTAACGTTTGTATACACCTGCCGCCAGAGGTCTAACATTTATATACACCTGCCGTCAGAGGTCTAACGTTTATATACACCTGCCGCCATAGGTCTAACGTTTGTATACACCTGCTGCCAGAGGTCTAACATTTATATACACCTGCCGTCAGAGGTCTAACGTTTATATACACCTGCCGCCATAGGTCTAACGTTTGTATACACCTGCCGCCAGAGGTCTAACGTTTATATACACCTGCCGCCAGAGGTCTAACGTTTGTATACACCTGCCGCCAGAGGTCTAATGTTTGTATACACCTGCCGCCAGAGGTATAATGTTTGTATACACCTGCCGCCAGAGGTCTAACGTTTGTATACACCTGCCGCCAGAGGTATAATGTTTGTATACACCTGCCGCCAGAGGTATAATGTTTGTATACACCTGCCGCCAGAGGTATAATGTTTGTATACACCTGCCGCCAGAGGTATAATGTTTGTATAAACCTGCCGCCAGAGGTATAATGTTTGTATACACCTGCCGCCAGAGGTATAATGTTTGTATACACCTGCCGCCAGAGGTATAATGTTTGTATACACCTGCCGCCAGAGGTATAATGTTTGTATACACCTGCCGCCAGAGGTATAATGTTTGTATACACCTGCCGCCAGAGGTATAATGTTTGTATACACCTGCCGCCAGAGGTATAATGTTTGTATACACCTGCCGCCAGAGGTATAATGTTTGTATACACCTGCCGCCAGAGGTATAATGTTTGTATACACCTGCCGCCAGAGGTATAATGTTTGTATACACCTGCCGCCAGAGGTATAATGTTTGTATACACCTGCCGCCAGAGGTCTAACGTTTGTATACACCTGCCGCCAGAGGTATAATGTTTGTATACACCTGCCGCCAGAGGTATAATGTTTGCATACACCTGCCGCCAGAGGTATAATGTTTGCATAAGGTAAAGGGAATATTTTCGGTCTAAAAATTACAACATGGTTTGATTTAGGATTGAGAGTATAACTCCATTTATTTGTCACCAATTATTTTGACATTTGAAGACAGATGTGCAATCTATATGCTCTAAGCATCATATTAACATTAGTTTCAAGCCTCGGCAAAACCTAATAAAAATATATGGTACTAAAATGGAATTTTTTCGTAACATGGTTTTCAATGCCTTCTGTGACGCATGTCGAGTATGAGCATGCTGTACAGAACGCCCAGTCAGGCCCCACCCTCGCTAGGATCGTCAGGGCAGGAACTTTGGCTGTAGTCTGTGTAGAGTTTCCTAACTCAGTTTATGTGAACCGTTGTACTATAAGTATTATCATTATGTATTTTGTTTTCTTCTAAGTCAACGAGTTCTATTTTATATCATTAGTTATAAGTATTGTGTGTGGGACTTATATACAATGATGAGAGAGAGAGTTATGTAACGACAGCCAGTGAGCGCGCCACGAGGTGTGTAGGCCTAACTCCCTCCTCCCTTCCTCCCTTCCTCCCTTTCAGCGCGTGGGAAGTTCTTTGTCGATCCCAGATTGAGAGAGTATATGACGTCATGATTGCCAGTGGGCGGTCCTTAGTGTTGGCGATATGCTCGCTACAGGGCCGAGTATAAAAAGAGAGGTCCTCGCCACAATTCTTCAGAACTCATCAGGCAAAGCGACCTCTCATATCCCTTGCAACTATCGATATTCTTCCGACTGATGTGAACTTTCTCTACTCTCTGAACAGCCTATTTTCTTCTCTTCTCGTCCCTTTTTAACCAATGACCCCCTTTGGTGCAGATTTAGTCAGCCAAAGTATTATCGCTTGAGTTCTCACGAGATAAGTGCCTGTTAGATAGCCTATTTTTGGAAGGGTTAACTAGAATAGGATTGATTGATGTTTGTTGCACTCGTATATGTATTTCCCTGTGTACTATTATTCATGTTCCTGTTTTCTGCTGGTTTAGGTAATGCTAGACTGGGATAGGGTTCCTCGAGTTGTGATTTCCTATGAGTGCTAGGTTGGTTGAACCAGCACAATTGCAACGGAGACGTGGGAAGCCTAGGGGGTCTTTTTGATTGTGTACCGTGGGAGTTTAGCACTGTGTTGCGAGTGAGGGCTTTTGCCTGTGCCACCCAACACTGTGCTATCTCATTTGCTTGACTTTGAGAGGATCGCCAGGAGAGAACCAGATACTAGTGATCTGGATCTCTCAAGAGAGCATCCCGTCAATTACCGTAATTTGGCCGCACAGTCTTAAGGACCTCGCTAGGCTACGAGCCGCTTGCTCAGCCATTGTCTCTTAACCTTAGATATCCCAGCTAGACTTTGCTCGACCAGCAGATACAGCATAGTATTGAAGCTTCTCCTTATGTATATTATTGTTTAACCCTTCCTACCCGGGCTGCCTTAGGTAAGGACAGCACGAAAGAAGGGCAGCTACCCGGTATGCCTTATCTAAGGCATGAGCTTAATAGCCTAATTAAGCTTGGTCCGAACGCCGTGCGTACGACGTATGTCAACAAACCCAAGCGTTCGTCACCGCACCTCCGAAATCAAGAAGGAGAAGACTCCTCAATGTTATTGTTATGACGTCATGACGAAATTAGTGTCTAAAAAGCCCCCATATTGGCAACATCTCTGCAATATTGGCTCCACTGAAATCGTCATCACAACTGAACCAGTTGACTTACAGAGCTCTACTCAATGCCAAAATACAGATTGAAAACCGCACTACGATTATAGATGAGTGGGAAAGTTCTAGCAGTGAAAATAAACATAAATACGGTAGCCTAGGCCTAGACGTTTTTCGGCCATATCGCCCGGGTAGGGGCGACCGTCATTAGCTAAGACTGCCCGGGTAGGAAGGGTTAAGCACTATTGATTTCATGTGTGGCACGCTTAGCTACTTCAGAGATTAGTGGCCCACGAGCACAATCTTAGTAGGCTATTGCCAGTGCATTGTCGGAGTACTTCTTCTTAATGTTTGCCATATCCTATTGCTTATTCTTATAATTCTTCTTATGTCAATTTAAAGCCTTTAATTACCAGTGAGTTATTCATTAAATTGCTGTTCAAAATCCGATACTTACTTCTTATGAGTATTCGAGAAGCATCTAACTTATCAGAAGATTCCTTGCTTGATGCTCGAGGACTATTGTTTAACGTAACGTAATAGTGCCGATCCGAAGTAGAGGGTGGAGGACTTCTTAAGTTCTTAGTTCAAGGGTGGATTACTTCGGCTTCGGCCAACACTATTCTTTAGTGTTGTAGTACTTTCTTCTTTGTTGGATTGTTGACCAGACTAGATAACTCCCGTCTTGCTATTAGTCTGTTGTGTGAAACGCTAGTACCGAGTTCTTGTATACCCCGTTATAGCAGATAGAACTCTGGAGGGTAGTGGCGTTTTTTGTTCGGCTGGCAGTACTCTGGGGTTGGGATCGTGTGTTTTCCGTTGTGGCAACGAGCCATAGTCGAGTCCTGTGTAAGAGCCCTAGTGTACCTGAGTGCCCGGTCGTAACAAATGGCGACCTTGCTTAGGATTTTGTGAACAGTATAATTTTTTGCAGAGTTGTACAACATTTGTTTGTTGGTACTTTAGCGTACATATTGAAGAATATTTTTTTTTTTTTGTAAGGCAATTAGGAGAGCATTTAAGAGACTCCAGTTAATTTAGTAATTAGTGCTTACATAAGGGAGTTTAACACTTTTGTCTCGAGAATTTTTTGGTGAACTTCAGTATGTCGGGCCCTAGTACTGACGAGGAGCGAGAGATGCTAAGTGAGGAGGTGCCGTTAGTAACTAGTGAGGAGGATGCTAGACTTTTTGTGAGTAAGCAGTACCATGTGACGGAGGAGAGGCTGACTGGGGTGAATGTTTATGGCTTGCACCTGATAGCCAAGGTTTTGGGCAAATCCAATGTAGTAGGGATGTCCAAGGGGGAGCTGATTTCCTGGGTGTTGCGTGGGCGACATGGGGTTTCGGAGGAGAGGGCGTTTGGGGGGGTTCCTCCCCAGATCCCCTCTCACTCGACTCCCACAGTGCCGTCCACTCAGTTGCCGGAGGTTAGCACTCTCCCACAGAGGGATGAGCATTGGAAGATTGGAGTGCCCTCGGGCGGTGCGTATGGTGGTTCCCCAGTTCTTGCCCCCCCTCCTTCAGTAGTGGCAGCTCCCTCTTCCGGCCTGTCTCCTGAGATGATATTTAGACTTGAGCTTGCTAAAATTGAGTCTAGGAAGTATGAGATTGAGGCTGAGACTAGGAAGCATGAGATTGAGGTTAGGAGGCAGGAGGATGAGACTAGGAGGCACGAGGCTGAGCTTAGGTACGACTCAGAGAAATATTGTGCTCAAATAGATTTAGATAAGACTCGTGCAGAGTCGACAGGGATTCGGATGGGCCGTGAGGGCCAAGTAAGAGAACAGTCCTTGTCCCACTTAGTCAAATTGGTGCCGGCATTTAGTGAAACTGAAGTCACAGAATTTTTTAATCGTTTTGAGAAGAAGTGTAGGGAGCATAATTGGCCTGAAGAGAAGTGGGCAGCTCTAGTCTCCTCCAGACTTACGGGTAAGGGTCTGAAGGCTTATGATGCACTGCCTTTAGAGTCTTGCATTGACTACCCAGTATTGAAGAGAGCTGTCCTACGGGCATACGAGTTGCAACCAGAAACATATCGATTGAAGTTTCGGGGTGTTACGAAGACTAGGGAGGCGACCTTTCTTGAACATGCCCGGGACTTAAAAGATGCACTTGCTAACTGGACACGTTCTGAGAAAGCTGAGACGGCCGAACAGTTGACTGAGCTGTTTCTGCTCGAGCAGTTTTATAAGTGTACTGGTGCAGATATGACTTTAACTATTAAAGAAAAGAACCCTAAAACTCTACAGGAGGCAGCTGAGATGGCTGACCTCCGGCTATCATTAATTCGTGGGTGCGGGTCTGCCCAGCGTAGTGAGGCAGGTAACAAGGGGCGTGACACCCCACCCCCCCGAGTTAGTGATATACATTATGCAAACAAGTACAAGAGCTATGATACCAAGACTGACCACAAGACTAACACCGTCCCATTTAAGAAGGGGCCGGGCCCTTCCCAGTACCAAGGGAAGCCCAGAGGGGAGTTGGAGTGTTATCTTTGTCATGAAAAGGGGCACTTTGCAAGAGTCTGTCCTAGCAAACCACCTACAGCAGCTGTGTCTTTGGCCTGCAACATTGGTGTGTCTCCGAAGTCTTCTGAGTTTGCCCGGGGCAGTTCGTCAGAGGCTGAGGCACAGCCAATGCAGAAACACCTGAGAGGCTCGAACCCTGCTCAGGATGTTTTTTGCGACCATAGAGGACGGGGTTGCGTGATGTGGGCGGGGCGCAAGCATGGAGTAGAGGTCTTGCGTGATACAGGTGCTTCCCAGACTCTGATGAACAATTTGACTGGCTACCCTATAAATGCGGCTCGGGTGGTAGTGGTGCAGGGTATTAATGCAACTCGGTCATACCCGCTAGTGCGGTTGGAGTTGGAGGTGGATGGTGTGGCACGTGAATTGGATGTTGGGATTGTGGAGAAACTGCCAGTGGAGGGCGTCGACCTTCTTCTCGGCAACGACTTTGCAATGCCCGCTTCTGAGGTTCTACCCTTAGTCGTTGCCGAGAGGCCGGCCGACGTGAGTGGGGGAGAACGAGAGTGTGTCGAGCGGTGCCAGGCACAACCCATGGCGTGTGCTGTCACCCGAGCTCGAGCAGCTATAGTGTCACAGCCTAGTCCTCCGTCTTCAGACCAGCAGAGGAACGATCAACAGGAGGAGGCTAAAGCTGGAGTTGGTTTTAAGAGTTTTGACTCGGCGGCTCTCCTGGTTGATTCAGTATTAGCACCTATGTTAGAGTCTGGAGAGGCCCCAGGACCTGTCACAGCTAGTGAGGAGGTAGGGCCGGAAGAGACTCAGAGGCAGCAACGTTACACACAGAGAGAAAAAAGGGTTGCTCAGTTGGAGGATCCGGAAGTTCAGAAGTGTGGTAATGGTGCTGTCGAGATTAAACACGAGGACGGGGAAGCATGTCATGTGAACCTGGTGGAGGAGTTTGTGAGGCAACCACCTGCGCAGCCTACTGTCCCTGCGTTGGTCTGCCGCGGCCAAGGTGGAGAAGGAGAGGGGGGCAGTAGGGCACAGGTGGAGGAGAGTAGGGATTGTCATGTCTCGGCGAAGCAGTGGGCGGGGGACACGAGTCTGGTGGCTGTGGAAGTGCTAGAGCACCTGCCTGAGCAGCAGTGTGCAGCACTCCAGCACCAGCTCGGTTCATACCCCACTGGTCGTGCCGAGCCCCTGAGTCTCACAACTCGGGCGGTGCGAGATGTTCCGCAGGCAGGTCATGTGACTGTTAAAAGACCGTTAGCCTCGTTGTTTCGGTGGTTTAAGGTGGGCGACGAGGCTTTGGCATGGTTGCCAGGTCAGGGTCGACCCATGGCTGCCAAGGGTGGTGGTCAAAAGGAGGACATTGAGCAGATTGGTAAGGTCGGCTGTGGTATCGCAGTGCCCGGTCGTCGCATAGCCTCCCAATGCTGCTCTAGTCTAATGCAACAGCCCTACCATAGACCGACTGTATCTGGCCATGTCGCTGAAAGCGGTGATGCTGCGCAGGCAGATGTCGTCACAAGGAATGTGGGGGTGCGCATGTACGGTATCGGCGGGGAAGCCTTAGCAATAATGAACTGTGGGAGTGACTGCACAGGTGGTACTGATTGTCCCTCTCATGACCTGGCTGTTCTAGGGACGAAGGTGGAGAAGGAGGGAGACTACAGGTTAGAAGCTGCGGTCTCGGCTGGGTTGTGGGAGGGCACTAGGCATGTTGTTCGTGGAGACAGTGCAAGGCAGTTATTTACTAGGCTATGGCAGTACTTTCGCATGTTTGTTGCTTCTCCAGGCCTGATGTACGGGGTAGAATCCGACATGCAGGCTGGAGATAGTGCAAGGCTCAGTTTAATTCCCTGCCGTATAAATCCTGCTCGACAGCCTGTGGTGCAAGCAGAGCTGGATTACGTGTGGACGAAGGATCTGAGGGATAAGGAATGTCATGAGTGGTCGTTGCTTGTAACTTTGTCCGAGCGTGCTAAAGAGGTATGTGGTTTTGTTGTGGACGGGAGTACCTACCAGTGCAATGTTGTGCCTGACGGACTTAAGAATGCACCAGCAACGTGTCAGAGCCTGATGAATGAAAGTGAAAAGGACAATGATGCGCTGGGGCATTTCGAGATCTATGTTCCAGCCTATGGTCCGGTCGGTGTAGTTTACCCAGATCATTACCCTCTCGAGATCTTGGACCAGTTTCACAATCGGAATATGAGGCTGACCAGGTGGTCACTAAGGTTATTGGTATATAACCTGGACATAAGCCATATTGCCGGTTGTGACAACGAGGTTGCATGTGGTCGTTCAGGGGTATATGATCCTGGGTAGATTGACACACGGGTAGCCTCCTGCTTTGGTTTGAGTAGTATTTTGCGCTTGGTGCTTGTTGGCTCGCGGTTGTAGCCCAGCGTATTGGGTCGTAAAGCAGGATTGTTGAGCGTTTGGTATAGAAGAAAATAGGCTGCCCTTATAGTGCAGCCGGGAAAAAACATATTAAAATATAAAAATCATATAAAAACTCTTTCTTTTTGATGAAGATAATTGTATAAGTTTGTCATAGCCTATAAGGTTTGAGTAGTCCACGAACTATCAAACGGCTGAGCTGCTGTAAGCTCGCTCTGGGAGCATGATATTGTGTCTTTTACTATTGTTGGGAGGAGTTATGAAATGTGAATTTTTTTTTATAAGATGTGTTTTAGTGATAAACTCAGCGTTGTTTTAGTGCCATGCGGTCGCTGGGTGTGAGGGGTTTGATGGGGTTCTGTATATCAGATTTTAGCTCAGGGTTGAGCAAGTAAAATCTTGGGGGAGGTGTGACGCATGTCGAGTATGAGCATGCTGTACAGAACGCCCAGTCAGGCCCCACCCTCGCTAGGATCGTCAGGGCAGGAACTTTGGCTGTAGTCTGTGTAGAGTTTCCTAACTCAGTTTATGTGAACCGTTGTACTATAAGTATTATCATTATGTATTTTGTTTTCTTCTAAGTCAACGAGTTCTATTTTATATCATTAGTTATAAGTATTGTGTGTGGGACTTATATACAATGATGAGAGAGAGAGTTATGTAACGACAGCCAGTGAGCGCGCCACGAGGTGTGTAGGCCTAACTCCCTCCTCCCTTCCTCCCTTCCTCCCTTTCAGCGCGTGGGAAGTTCTTTGTCGATCCCAGATTGAGAGAGTATATGACGTCATGATTGCCAGTGGGCGGTCCTTAGTGTTGGCGATATGCTCGCTACAGGGCCGAGTATAAAAAGAGAGGTCCTCGCCACAATTCTTCAGAACTCATCAGGCAAAGCGACCTCTCATATCCCTTGCAACTATCGATATTCTTCCGACTGATGTGAACTTTCTCTACTCTCTGAACAGCCTATTTTCTTCTCTTCTCGTCCCTTTTTAACCAATGACCCCCTTTGGTGCAGATTTAGTCAGCCAAAGTATTATCGCTTGAGTTCTCACGAGATAAGTGCCTGTTAGATAGCCTATTTTTGGAAGGGTTAACTAGAATAGGATTGATTGATGTTTGTTGCACTCGTATATGTATTTCCCTGTGTACTATTATTCATGTTCCTGTTTTCTGCTGGTTTAGGTAATGCTAGACTGGGATAGGGTTCCTCGAGTTGTGATTTCCTATGAGTGCTAGGTTGGTTGAACCAGCACAATTGCAACGGAGACGTGGGAAGCCTAGGGGGTCTTTTTGATTGTGTACCGT
Source organism: Lithodes maja (assembly GCA_037953745.1). NCBI lineage: Eukaryota > Metazoa > Arthropoda > Malacostraca > Decapoda > Lithodidae > Lithodes > Lithodes maja. The sequence continues at coordinate 565 of JBAKBP010034512.1, read as the reverse complement.
GGGAGTTTAGCACTGTGTTGCGAGTGAGGGCTTTTGCCTGTGCCACCCAACACTGTGCTATCTCATTTGCTTGACTTTGAGAGGATCGCCAGGAGAGAACCAGATACTAGTGATCTGGATCTCTCAAGAGAGCATCCCGTCAATTACCGTAATTTGGCCGCACAGTCTTAAGGACCTCGCTAGGCTACGAGCCGCTTGCTCAGCCATTGTCTCTTAACCTTAGATATCCCAGCTAGACTTTGCTCGACCAGCAGATACAGCATAGTATTGAAGCTTCTCCTTATGTATATTATTGTTTAAGCACTATTGATTTCATGTGTGGCACGCTTAGCTACTTCAGAGATTAGTGGCCCACGAGCACAATCTTAGTAGGCTATTGCCAGTGCATTGTCGGAGTACTTCTTCTTAATGTTTGCCATATCCTATTGCTTATTCTTATAATTCTTCTTATGTCAATTTAAAGCCTTTAATTACCAGTGAGTTATTCATTAAATTGCTGTTCAAAATCCGATACTTACTTCTTATGAGTATTCGAGAAGCATCTAACTTATCAGAAGATTCCTTG
>JBAKBP010034511.1:0-20605 GCA_037953745.1 Lithodes maja | reverse complement strand
ATATCCTTCCCGAGCTTCATAAATTCGTTTAAATTTAGTTGAAATCAAATAAAAAGCTTAAGCATTTATTTTTTTCATAGTTTCGATTCACTCCTCTCCTCTTCCACCACCACATCCATCACCACCACCTCTACCTTACCTCTACCACCACCACCAACAACAACAACAACAACAACAACCACCACTACAACAACATCACCACCACCACCACCAACAACAATATCAACAAAAAACAACCCCACCACCACCATCTCCACCTCTACCTCCACCACCACCAACAACAACAATAACAACAACCCCACCACCACACACACACACACACAACACACACACACACACACACACACACACACACACACACACACACACACACACACACACACACATAAAGATATTAACTCCCAACAATACGGGCCGATTCCATTTCCTTTCATGCTCTCCCAGGCAACAATAACGTAAATGCAAATAACCCAAACGGTTGACTGCATCGGGGCCCACAGCGGATGGCGGGGGAGGGGAGTGGATCAGATTAAATTGTGGAGTTTTGATTTGGTCGAATAGATTAGGTTTTTATGAGGTTTGGTGGGGTTTAATGGAGTAGATTAAGTTTTTATGAGGTTTGGTGGGGTTTAATGGAGTAGATTAGGTTTTTATGAGGTTTGGTGGGGTTTTATGGGGTAGATTAGGTTTGGTAGGCTTTTATGGGGTACATTAGGTTATTATTTGCTTTTTATTATGTTTGTTCGGAGTAGATTAGGTTTTTATTAAGTTTGTTGGGAGTAGATTAGGTTTTTATGAGGTTTGGTGTGCTTTAATGGTGTAGAGTAGGTTTTTATTAGGTTGGGTGGGGTTTAATGGAGTAGATTAGGTTTTTATGAGGTTTGGTGTGCTTTAATGGTGTAGAGTAGGTTTTTATGAGGTTTGGTGGGCTTTTACGAGGTAGATTAAGTTTTTATTAAGTTTGTTGGGAGTACATTAGGTTTTTATGAGGTTTGGTGGGCTTTTACGAGGTAGATTAGGTTTTTATGAGGTTTGGTGTGCTTTAATGGTGTAGAGTAGGTTTTTATTAGGTTTGGTGGGGTTTAATGGAGTAGATTAGGTTTTTATTAAGTTTGTTGGGAGTAGATTAAGTTTGTATGTAGTTTGGTGGGCTTTTAAGAGGTAGATTAGGTTTTTATTTGTTTGTTATGATGTTAGTTGGGAAAACAGAGTAATCGTATCCTGAAGGAACTATACTATATGCATATAGTGTTCCGAGTGTCATATTGTGTGTTGTTGTTGTTGTTGTTGTTGTTGTTGTTCCCCAAACTGTCTGGCCGAGCAGTCCCGAAACGGCTTAGGTAAGGTAGAGGATGCCAAACCTCACTCTGGATAGGTCCAGCCCTCACCCTCAATAACACCCATATTTCGTGTTATTAAGTTTAGTCCCTTTCGGTAAAGTTAGTTGATATTTAAGCAAGTTACGTTTCAATCTTCACGCAATAATTAGATTAACTCCTACCAAGTTCATTAGGGTTTGCAAGATTAAGTGAGATTAAAACTGTCGCGGCCAGATATTATAATTATTGTTCACTGTTGTTGTTCATATGCGTTATCATTGGCAGATAATTATATGATCCCTGTGCCTGTGATGAAACAATGGGAAGATTATGAACCATTGTAGGTGTATATACTGTAGGTGCCAGAAAAAGAGTTATGAACCATTATGAACCATTGTAGGTGTATATACTGTAGGTGCCACAAAAAGAGTTATGAACCATTATGAACCATTGTAGGTGTATATACTGTAGGTGCCACAAAAAGAGTTATGAACCATTATGAACCATTATGAACCATTGTAGGTGTATATACTGTAGGAGTGTAGGTGCCACAAAAAGAGTTATGAACCATTATGAACCATTATGAACCATTGTAGGTGTATATACTGTAGGTGCCACAAAAAGAGTTATGAACCATTATGAACCATTATGAACCATTGTAGGTGTATATACTGTAGGTGCCAGAAAAAGAGTTGCAACAAATGATGGAAGATATAAACAGAAAAAAGCTTTAAGGTAGAACTGAAAAGGAAGAGAGAGAAAACCAAGATTACTTTTAATCCTCTTGTGCAATCACAGCAAATAAAGATAGAAGTTGAAAATCAACCCGTTCAGTACCGGTGCTGTCCATTTAACTTTATGCTGGCTACTATTATACGATTCTATTCAGCTTAAAAAGGGTCTCCAGCAATGAACAGGCTTCAAACTATCTCACTTAACCCTTGTTAGTACCACAGAACCTCTTAAGCTGCACACACAATCGTCTAAACATGGCTAGAATAAAACATGGATAGAATAACATTAAAAAGACTTTGCCGGTACAGTAGGGGTTAAGGGCAGATCTCCACTTGAGGGATTTTTTTCTTGACCCCTTTCTCCCTCATGTTTAGCCCCATTGCTTTTGATATTAAACGTTTTCCCCATTAGTTTAGCGATTTTAAGAACTTTCACTCCATATTAAGACCTTTCGTGCAATTCAGGTGTCGATTTTATCCTGGCGAGCGATAGCGAGCCTGTAGTTTAAGAGGAACCGGCCTTCGGCCGGTAAATTTTTCTACCGAAAAATGTACAAATTTATCTTGAAAGGGACTCAAGGGGGTGTAATTTTAAGCTTGATGGAGGTCTAGGGAACAAACTAAATACCTCCCCTTAAGGAGGGTGGACCAGCCTTTACTACTGCGACTGTACCCTGGAGTTCCTACGTCATGGTACACCGTCTTTTTTAGAGGGTAGTGGTTATTTGGCCGTCTATTTATTTACTTATTTATATATTTAATAGTAACCTCGCTAGACCTCCATCAAGCTAAAAAAAAAAAGAAAAAAAAAAGATAAATGTGTACATTTGTCGATTGAAAAAAATTCCGGCCGAAGACCGGTTCCTCCTAGAATTACAAGCTCGCTATCGCTCGCCAGGAAAACAATCTACATGACAAAATCTAATGACAAGGAAATGGCGCGAAAGGTCTTAAAATCGCCAAACTAATGGAACTAACGTCTTAAAAATCTCCAAGCTAATGGGACTAAACATGAGGGAGGAAAAGAAAATACCTCTCCCTTAACTCCCCCCCCCCCCCCTCCCCTTTCCCCAAAAATCCGCGGCAAAATACTTATTGATCTGCCCCCTCCCGAAGTGTGTGTTTGTACTTGGGCCCCCTCCCCCTCCTCTCCTCCACCCCTACATGCCTCCCCTCCAACCCCCTCCTCAACGTCCCCCCAAAATCCCCTGTAAAATACTTATTAATCCTCCCCCCCCCCCCCCCCCCCCCCCTGCTAGTTTTGTACTTAGACTTCCTCCCCTAAACATTACCCCCCCATGCCTCACCCCCCCCCCCCCCACGCCTCACCCCCCCCCCCATGCCTCACCCCCCTCAACCCCTCCCCATGCCTCACCCCCCTCCACCCCCCCATGCCTCACCCCCCTCCACCCCCCCATGCCTCCCCCCCTCCACCCCCACATGCCTCCCTCCACCCCCACATACATCACCCTCCCCCCCTCCCCCACATGCCTCAACAACCCCCCCACCTACCCACCCACCTACCCCACCATCGCCAACTTAACTCGCTTGCATCCATAATGTAAAATGCAAATTTGCTTGGACGCTGTGTTAGAGGTAGCGGCGTTGTGTTTTAAAGCAGAGAGGGGAGGGTGGGGAGGAAGAAGGAGAGATGGTATGAGAGTAGGAGGAATAGGAGGTAGACGGGGGGGGGGGGGGGAGATGGAGGAGGAGGAAGAGGTGGTACGAGAGGAGAAGGAGGAAAGGAAAAGATGGAAAGAAAGGAGGAGGATAAAAAGAGGACAGGAAGAGTATGGAGGAGAAGGAGAAGGAGGAAGCGGTGAGAAGAGGAAGACGAAGATATGGAAGGAGAGGGTGATTACATAGGCCTTATAAAGGGCAATATATATATATATATATATATATATTGACCCTTACGAGGCTGTTTGTAGATCTACAAGCATGTTTACTAACAATTTGGTAAAGAAAAAGTTGATACAACAGAAAGCAGAAGGAAGTGGAGGAGAAAGAGAAAGATGATGGCGGAGGAGGAGGGGAATGGGAGGAGAGGAGGGCATAATTTGGTAGGGCGAAAGGTTGAAGGGGAGGGTGATATGAGAGAGTGAGTTACACAGATACTCAGACCACACAGACCTTGCGGTCCCTGCTAGATGGTCTGGCCTTAATATTACTAGAGACAGGGACAATTTGTAGAAGAAGAAAATGACAACAAAATAGAAAGTTCTCTCCCCACCCTCAGAGAGAGAAAGAAAGAGAGGCTTCACCTGTTACTCTAGCTCCCACCGTAATTAGGTTAGGGTGTATTCTCTCTCTCTCTCTCTCTCTCTCTCTCTCTCTCTCTCTCTCTATATATATCTATTCTATCTATATATATATATATATATATATATATATATATATATATTCTATAGTTATATCAGAAAGAAAAAAGTAGTTACTTCAACTGTTGGACCGTTAGTCGATGAAAATGGAGAATACACCAAAGACGAAGTACAAATGAGTAATGCCCTCAATACCTTCTTTGCATCAGTTTTTACAACCGAAGACCTCAGTGATATCCCTACACCATCGCCGATTCAGATTGATAATTCAGATGTTCTAAGCAATATCACCGTTACAGAGAGAGAAGTATTGAATTGTTTAGATAAACTCAAGGTAAATAAAACGCCTGGACCTGATACAATCTCACCTAGAGTTCTAAAGGAAGCTAAGGATGAGCTCTCCAAACCACTGACATTGCTATTCAATGAATCCTTGCAGTCTGGGACTATGCCTGATCAGTGGAAGCTAGCCAACGTAACACCGATATTAAAAAAAGGCAGCAAATCCCTACCCAGTAACTATCGTCCAATTAGCTTAACCTCAATTGTATGTAAAATGCTAGAAACGGTCATAAGAGACAGACTCGTAAATCACTTAGAGGCAAATAACTTACTTAAAGATACTCAACACGGCTTTCGTAAAAAACGTTCCTGTTTAACAAACCTCTTAGACTTCTTCCACGATATCTTCAACCTCTACGATGAGAGTAAAGCTGTAGATATTATATACCTTGATTTTCAAAAGGCCTTTGACAAAGTTCCCCACAAACGATTACTGCTAAAACTAAAAGCGCATGGAATACAAGACGGTGTGTTGAAATGGATAGAAAATTGGCTCAGCGACAGAAAGCAAAGAGTAGTCATAAACGGTAAGGCATCTAAATGGACCAATGTAAGTAGTGGGGTACCCCAGGGATCGGTACTAGGACCAATTCTCTTTCTAATTTACATCAACGACATAGATGAGGGTCTCACCTGTACAGTCTCGAAATTTGCTGACGATACAAAAATTGCAAATAGCGTACTCTCAAAAGATCATGTTGACGATATGCAACACAATCTAGATAAATTGTCATGTTGGGCCCAAATTTGGCAAATGAGTTTCAATGCGGATAAATGTAAAGTACTACATATCGGATACCTAAATGAGAAAGCAAACTATTCGATGAATGGCACTCAGCTTAAGAATGTAAACAAAGAAACCGATCTGGGAGTAACAATATCGAGTAACCTAAAACCGAGTCAACAATGTTCAGAAGTTGTTAAGAAGGCAAACAAAATAATTGGCTTTATAGGCAGGTCATTTGAGCATAAATCCAAAGATGTTATCCTAACCCTTTACAATTCCTTAGTCCGCCCTCTTCTGGAATACTGCGTTCAATCCTGGTGCCCTTATTACCAAAAAGATATAAACAAGCAAGAACGAGTTCAACGTAGAGTTACCAAAATGATACCTAGCCTAAAGAACAAACCATACGAAGAGCGTCTTAGAGAATTAAATCTATTTCCTTTAACCCAGCGCAGATTAAGAGGCGACTTAATTCAAGTGTTCAAAATCATCAAAGGCATCGACAATATGAACTGTAGTAAGTACTTCACTATCGACCAATCTAATTACACGCGGGGAAACGGTTGCAAAATTATTGGTAAATCTTTTAACTCACACGAATCTAAGAATTTCTTCTTCAATCGAGTTGTCAACTTGTGGAATGGGCTTCCCCGAGACGTTATAGACTGCAGCACCGTTGATTCATTTAAACTCCGCTTAGACAAATATCTCTCATCAAACCCGCGACTGACTGCGTTTGTAAATGAATAACTTTATTGTATACCCCCCTCAGTTAGTAACCCATCTGTCCCCTACTAACTTCCTAATCCTGCCACGGACATTAGTTCTAGGGCAGTAGTTCCCTTTCCAATGTTCCCTTACCCACTCTAAACCACTGTTTGGACACTTGATCCTCAGTGTTTTGGAGGACAAGCAGCCTAGAAGGGTCACTAGATCTGTTGTTGCTTGATTTCCTTTGTACTCCTTTGTACTCTCTCTCTCCAGCCACAGCTCGCACCTTTTGTTATTTTTATTATTTTTATAGGTTGTCTTTCTCAGGATTTAGGTCACTGGGGAAAGGCTTTGAAAACTGTTGCACGATATGTGTTTATTATTTGTGTGTGTGTGTGTGTGTGTGTGTGAAATAGAGAGAGAGTATGTATTATGTGTGTGGTGTGTGTGTTTGATCTGCATGTGTGTGTTTGCGGTGTTTGTTTATTTCGATTATCTGGGGATACATCAAAGGTCGGTGTCTCATTGTGCTATACCGGTACGTCGAAATATAAGCCTTTTATTCATCAAACGTGGGTGGAGAGAGAGTGTGTGTGTGTGTGTGTGTGTGTGTGTGTGTGTGTGTGTGTGTGTGTGTGTGTGTGTGTGTGTGTGTGTGTGTGTGTGTGTGTGTGTGTGTGTGTGTGTGTGTGTGTGTGTGTGTGTTTGTTGTTGTTCTTGTCCTTTATGGCCATACAGGTAGAGTCAAGCACAGGTAGATTAAAAGTAGCATATCATATAACCGAATAAAACAGTGAAGATCGTATAATTAAAGTTGGTTAGTAGCATTCAGACTCGTGGAAGAAGAGAACTTTAAGGGGGGGATGCGTCGTTTTTATGGTCCCCCTTATTCTTCATGTTTAGCCACATTAGTTTTCAGATGTTAAGACGTTTGACACATTAGTTTGGCGATTTTAAGACCTTTTGCCCCATTTCTTTGTCAATATTAAGACTTTTCATGTAATTTCGGTGTCTATTTGTTTCCTGGCGAGCGATAGCGAGCCCATAATTTAAGAGGAACTGACCTTCGGCCGGGAAATCTTTGGTATCGAAAAATGTACAAATTTATCTTGAAGGAGGGTCTTAGGGGTGTTTTTTTTAAGCTTGATGGAGGTCTAGGGAGGAAACTAAAACAAAATATTATAAAAAGATAAATATATGAACAAATAAATACGCCCTTAATTAACCTTGCACACCGTATCGAACCGAACTATAATTGTTCTCACAGTATCAAACCGAATTTTAACACTGCAGACAGAATGGAGCAGAACTTTAATATTGCATTTATTATCATTTATAATGGGGACAGAGGTGCATGGGGGCGGTTCGTTCGTGGCCACCCCTTCGGGGATCACGGCGTCAGGCAATAGATAGAATAGATAGATTATCAGGCAGAGAACATTAAACATAGCAAGCAGTATCACGCCTAACTCTAACATTGCAAACAGAATGGAGCAGAACTTTAATATTGCATTTAGTTTCAGGCAAAGAACTTTAATATTGCAAGCAGTAACACATAACACTCTAACATTGCAAACATTATAAAACAACTTTTAACATTGCTAGTTCTAACATTGCAAACAAAATGGAGCAGAACTTTAATATTGCATTTAGTTTCTGGCAAAGAATTTTAACATTGCAAGCAGTAACACATAGAACTCTAACATTGCAAGCATTATAAAAACAACTTTAACATTGCTAGCAGTATCATAGGAGGAATAGAACACTGCAAACAAGTACAATGCAGCCAACCAGAGAAGTGCGAGGCGGTAAACAGAGTTGTATTGAAAACTGGAAGATTGAAAACGGGAGGTGTCAAAAACAGCTGGTACATTGTAAACAAGCCGAGTGGAGGTGAAGTGCAATCATTACCATCACCACCACCACCAACTCCACCACTAACACCACCACTAACACCACCACTACCATTACCACCAACACCACCACCACCACTACTACCGATACTACCACCACCACCACCACTACTACCACCACCACCACCACCACCATCACTACCACTACCACCACCGCCACCATCAACCCCCCACCCCCTCCACCACCATCACCATTACTACTACCATCACCACCACGATCACCACAACCAATACCACCACCACCACCATCGCTACCACCACCACCACCACTACCATCACCACCACTACCAGCATCACCACCATCACTACCACCACCACTATCGCTACCACCACCACCACTACCACCATCACCACCACCACCACCACCACCACCACCACCACCACTACCACCGCCATCACTACCAGCGCCATCACCACCACCATCACCACCACCACCACCATCACTATCACCACCGTCAACAACACCACCATCACACCCACCACCATCATCATCACCACCACAATCACCACCACCACCACAATCACCACCACCACCACCACCACCAAAATCACCACCACCACCACCACCACCACCATCACAATCACCACCACCACCACCGCCACCACCACCATCACCACCACCACCACCACCACCACCACCACCACCACAATCACCACCACCGCCACCACAATCACCACCACCACCACCGCCACCACAATCACCACCACCACCACCATGACAGACCGTGGGTGGGCTAGTGACTGTTCTTCTTTAAGGAACATGCAGGCTCGGGCAAGCAGTGCACTAGGAGGTGGAGGGAGAGCAGACACAAGCACGGGGCAACATTGATAAGGAACCAGGCTCAGAGAAGCAGAGAATAGGTGAGTAACAAGCAGAAGGAAGCAGAAGGATAGGTAAGGAACAAGCTGAACAGAGCAGACAATTGGGTAGGTAAAAGACGGATACAGCAGAGAATATATAAATAACAAGGGGAAAAGAGCAGACAATTGGATGAATCGCAGGCAGATACAAGCAGATAATATGTAAGTAACAAGTAAATACAAGCAACATTGGAAGTAAGGAATAAAAGGAAGCAGATAGTTGGGTGAGTAGCAGGCAGATATAAGCAGACAATTGGTAAGTACAAGGCAGAATCAAACAGGAAACTGGGTAATTGTTAAAGGGGGCAGACAAAAGTAAACACAGAACTGAAGGGTAAACAGGTGGACAGTAACAAATAGACAGGTAAACAGGAAGACGCACAGACAGACAGACAAATATGTAGAACGACAGGTAGACAGAAAAACAGCAGACAAACATACTAGACGGAAAGACAAACATACAGGTAGACAGAAAGACAAACATACAAACATATAGGTAGACAGAAAGACAATAAATGCATACAGGGAAACAGGAAGACAGACAGACAAACAGGTAGGCATAATTATACACATACAGACAGGTAGACATATACACATAAACAGGTAGACAGGAAGTCAAGAAGGAAGATAGAATAAGGCAAGAAAGCGACCGTCAGAAAAATATACATCATCCGGGGTAGTGCTGTGTGTGTGTGTGTGTGTGTGTGTGTGTGTGTTGTGTGTGTGTGTGTGTGTGTGTGTGTGTGTGTGTGTGTGTGTGTGTGTGTGTGTGTGTGTGTGTGTGTGTGTATCTTGTCGTATGCCTACTAAATATGTTTTATTGCATCGAAGTGTGTTCTGGCATGTATTTATGTATGCCATAAGTAGGAGTATGTATCAATGTGCTCTCTCTCTCTCTCTCTCTCTCTCTCTCTCCTCTCTCTCTCTCTCTCTCTCTCTCTCTCCTCATTACGTCACCACGCGCAGCCTCCATGTACACCTTTAGCTTCACCTGCCCCGCCACGCACACACCTACCTCGTGAAAAGCCAGGTGTGTGTGTGTGCGTGTGTGCGTCTGTGCTCCCCTGGCCTTCTGCGGGAATCCCAGGCCCTTCGGTGTGTTCCTCAAGTGCTCATAACATCGGTGAATATCAGAAGGCGGCGGTGACATAGTGATAGGTTAGCGATCCGTGTCGAGTTGGACGTTCTTGTGCTCGCTTAAATACTCCCCCAATTAAAGGAGAAGGCGTTAGAGAAGAATGATGATAAACCTTCTGAGGGAGTGACAGGTCGTTCGGTGTTCTCCTGAAGTGCTGAAGTAGCCGGTGAATACTACATGAAACTGATACCAAGAGGGAGAAATACGTGGCTTGTTATGCCTGTGGCCTATATTGTGCTGGTCCCTCCTGTGCTGTTCAAGTCGGCCAATTAAAGCAGAAGGCATCGAAGTTGAAAGATATTCGACGATTAAACTAAAAAGGGAAGTTGAGTGTATAGACTTGCGGTGTAGCACAAAGGCCAACATATATTATCGTGAATTCTTGTTGTTCATTTACTTTGCCAATTGAAGGAGGAAGCGTGTACAAAATGTGCAAACCATAATAGCCGTATGCATAAAATCTAAAATCAACGAATCATAGGAGTAAAGTTAGGGAAATACAGAAGCGTTTGGCTGGAGTCCCATATCGTGTGACGTGCTCTGGCTGGACTCATAAAGTCAATACATTAAAGGAGAACAGAGTATATAAAAAGAGGAAAATAAGACTTCTACGTGAATCCCAAGTCGTATGGGTGTGCTCTAGTGCTTCTTAACCCCTTCTGTACCGCCGACGTCTTTTGTAATTTGATTTCAGCTACGTTTAGACATTTTAGACATTTCCTAAGCTGAACAAAATCGTCCAATAGTTGCCAGAAAATAATGAAAAGTACATCAGCGGTACAGAAGGGGTTAACTCGCTATGTACCAGCGACGTCTCTTATACTATGTACCAGCTATATTTAAAAGATTATGTGCTGCTTAGAAACAATCTGTGGTAGTTAAAGGGGTTGATTGATATAGTTGGAAGCCTTATAATTGCTAGAGACCCCCCTTTAAGATAAATTTGTACATTTTTCGGTAGAAAAATGTCCCGGCCGAAGGCCGGTTCCTCCTAAAAATACAGGCTCGCTATCGCTCGCCAGGAAATAATCGACACCTAAATGGCACGAAAGGTCCTAACATTGACAAAGAAATGGGGTGAAAGGCCTTAGAATATCAATGATGAGTACGGCAGTAGCCAGAATAAAACGGTACAGCAGGTGATAACCCAATTCAGCACCGGGGACGTCCCTTTCATCATATTCTGGCAACTGTTACAAGAGTTTATTCAGCTTAGGAAGGACCTCTAGCAATAATAAGGCTTCCAACTATCTCCACCAACCCCTCTAACGACCACAGATCCTTCCTAAGCTGCATACTATCGTCTAAATATAGCTAGAGTACAATATAACACACCGTCGCTGGTACTCAAAGGGTTGCATACTAGGATGTATATATATTTAAGGGGATTGGGTTTATATTTAAGGGGATTGGGTTTATATTTAAGGGGATTGGGTTTATATTTAAGGGGATTGGGTTTATATTTAAGGGGTTTGGGCTTATATTTAAGGGGATTGGGTTTATATTGTGGTCGGTTTATTTATTTATATATTTATTATGTTATTAATTTCCTCGCTAGACCTCCAGCAAGCTTAAGAAACATCTCCTAGACCCCCCTTCAAGATAAATGTGCACATTTTTCGGTAGAAAAATGCCTTGGCCGAAGGCCGATTCCTCCTAAAATTACAGGCTCGCTATCGCTTGCCAGGAACAAATCAACACCTAAATGACACGAAAGGCCCTAATATTGACAAAGAAATGGAGTGAAAGGCCTTAGAATCGCCAAAGAAATAGGGCGAACGTCTTATAATCTCAAAACAAATGGGGCTGAACATTAGGGAGAAGGGGGTCTATTAGAGAGATGTAATTATAATAAGTAAATAGAGAGATGTAATTATAATAAGTAAATAGAGATATATAATTATTTTAAGTAAATAGATAGATATAATTATAATAAGTAAATAGAGAGATGTAATTATAATAAGTAAATAGAGATATATAATTATTTTAAGTAAATAGATAGATATAATTATAATAAGTAAACAGAAATATAATTATAGCAAGCCAGATGTATTAGAAACAAAAAAGAGCAAGTGTGAAGATGAAATAAAATAGAAAAAGCGAACTTAGTAAATATAAAGAGAAAAGAGTAAAAGGCAAGGTAATGTGGTAAATGAACACAATTACATATAGGTAATAATACACAACTAAAGGTGTTAAGCAACGAGACGCCAAACTACATTAATATATGATATTAAAATAGTAAATACAAGCCAGAAACAATAAAGAACGGCCAGATAGGGTAAACATAAAAGGCCATACAAAACATAAAACAAAACAGACATAAAAAATCATTGCTAAACGTCACTTGAAAGAAAATTGAAAAGGCTTGATATAAAGGCCGACTGTTAAGGACTTGTGTGTTTGGACTTCGTTGACTACCTACGGACTTCGCATACCTGGACTTCACCTTCGAATATATCGCCTTCTCTCGGCCTTTGTAAGTCCCAAACAGTTACACTTGTTACAGCCAGCTTTGCCTTTTGTCTCCTTCATTCACATCAAAATATGGTAATCAAACGTGAAATGATACAGGTGGTTAAGGGCTATGAAAGATACGCCACTATGCAATAGCTAAGGACCTTGAATACTCAAAGGGGCCTTGAGGGGAGTTTGTTTTCTTGTTCCCTAGACCTCCATCAAGCTTAAAATTACACCCCCTTGACCCCCCTTCAAGATAAATTTGTAATCTTTTTCGGTAGGGATGTCTCGGCCGAAGGCCGGTTCTTCTTAAAATTACAGGCTCCCTATTGCTCGCCGGGAAAAAAATCGACACCTAAATGGCATGAAAGGTCTTACAATTGACAACAAAATTGGTCAAAAGGTTGTAAATTCCCCAAGATAATGGGCCGAATGTCTTAAAGTCTCAAAACTAATGGAGCTAAACACGAGGGAGAAGGGGGTCCAGAGAAAAAAAAACTATACCTCCCCTCAAGTTACGACAAAGTTACACTAATGTTGAACACCTCATGTCTTCCTCACGACGTCATTGATTCCTCATACTCGGTAAAACTATAAAGTATCGTAAAGTGTAATACCTATACACGGTTTCTGTCCATCTGACGGTAAATTGTCATGTCTTCTTCTTCACCTATTATGAAGAGTTTGTAGTGAAATATGTTGTTAATTATGAGAGTTTGGTATTCATATGATAAAGAGACAGTAGTTACACATTTGATAAAGAGACAGTAGTTACACATTTGATAAAGAGACAGTAGTTACACATTTGATAAAGAGACAGTAGTTACACATTTGATAAAGAGACAGTAGTTACACATTTGATAAAGAGACAGTAGTTACACATTTTTCCATTAGCTATCGAGAAAAAAAAGTGATTAAAGGATTGGATTTACCGTCAGCTGAAAAGAAACAGAGTATAGTTATGACTTATATTTTAGTATCAATGGCGCTAGAATAACGATGTCGCCATTTAGGACACGACGATTAAACGATGTCGCCATTTAGGACACGACGGTTAGAGGGAGATAAAGGAGCCTGTCACACTGGCAACCCGACCCTTCCAGACTTTAACCCCTTCTGTACCGACGACGTGCTTTTAACTTTACTCTGGCTACTATTAGACGATTTTAGTCAGTTTAAAAAGGGCCTCCAGCCATTAACAGGCTTCGAAATATCTCACTTAACCCTTTTTACTCTCACAGATCATATTTAAACTACACTAAATCGTCTAAATGTGGCTAGAATAAAATTTAAAATTGTCGCCGGTACATAAGGGGTTAATATGACCCCCTTAACTCTACTTGTCCTCTTATTCTCCTTCTTTCTTCTCCTCTTCTCCTTCTCTTATTAATCTTCTTCGTTTCTGCTATACCCTATTCCAAGTAAGTATGGCCAAACTCTTTAACATTAATCTTTATAACTTCCAAACGACTAGAGTAATCAAACTGATAGTTCTACCATTTAGGAAGAGTTAGCCAGGGAATGGGTGTGCAAAATTACAGCCCATTTGCTCCAGCTCTTTTTGAGTGTCAGAGGTTAGAGTTCACGATTTTTGCACTACCTATTTGGAACATGGTACAGTATAGTGTTTTCATTATAATACGACACTCACTGGCCCCGAACGCGTCATAATTTGCGACCTCTAACCCCTTCTGTACCGGCGCCGTCCTTTTAAGTGCATTCCGGCTACTGTTAGACGATATTGTTAGACGACATTTTTCGGGACACATGTACAAATTTATCTCGAAAAAGGGGGCGGGGGGGGGGGGGCAGTCTTTATATTGTTTAAATATATATAAGATTGATAGAGGTCTAAGGGAAAACAAATAAATGTATAACAATAATACATGTATAACAATAATACATGTATAACAATAATACATGTATAACAATAATACATGTATAACAATAATACATGTATAACAATAATACATGTATAACAATAATACATGTATAACAATAATACATGTATAACAATAATACATGTATAACAATAATACATGTATAACAATAATACATGTATAACAATAATACATGTATAACAATAATACATGTATAACAATAATACATGTATAACAATAATACATGTTAAGGGGCGATATCCACTTGAGGGATTTTTTTCTTGACTCCCTTTCTCCCTCATGTTTAGCCCCATTGTTTTCCTAATGTTAAGACGTTCGCCCTATTATTTTGACGATTTTAAGAACTTTCAACCCATTTCTGTCAATTTTAAGACCTTTCGTGCCATTTAGGTGTCGATTTTTATCCTGGCGAGCGATAGCGAGCCTGTAATTTAAGAGGAACCGGCTTTCAGCCGGGACATTTTTCTACCGAAAAATGTACAAATTTATCTTGAAAGGGGCTCAAGGGGGTGTAATCTTAAGCTTGAAGGATATCTACGGACCAAACTAAAAACTTCCCCTTAATACAAACTAACATAGCGTCCCTATAGTATGCCGAAAAAAACAAAAAAATAATGAATTGTGGGGAACAATGTCTTAAAACCTTCGGCTTTGGAAACTTATCCTAAACTGAAAATGATCTGCTGGGGGTACCGTGGTCGAACAATAGGCATTCTTCGTCGGACTTGAAAGGGTTAACCTCTTCAGTATTTGAGGACGCATTTTTACACTTTATTCTGGCTGTCATAAGACAATTTTATGCAACTGAGGAAGGATCTCGAGATATCAAAATAGTAAAACAAATATTTCAAATAATGTTCTAGCTCCCACAAATTCTTCCTATAGTAAATAAAATAGTTTAGTGATAGCCAAAAGAAACTGTCCAAGCTCGTCATAATCTTGAAGGGGTTAATTGTCATAAGAATGGATTCCTTTGTGTGTAGTATAGTCTTCTTCACCGGTCTTGTTGTTGTTGTTGTTGTTTATCCTTTCAGAAATCCAGCGGCACACCTGTTGATTTGTGTAGGTGTCTGTGTGTGTGTGTGTGTGTGTGTGTGTGTCTGTCTGTGTATGTGTGACTGTGTGTTACTCAGTTACTTGTTCGTCAAGGGGAATCCACGCAATGCGAGCTAAGCTCATTATTATCGCGCCTCCTTAACTGGGAATGTATTGCGTGAAATGCATGTTAAGTGTTTTATGTACTGTTGGAATGGCTGTGGATGTGTGTGTAGTCTGTATTTAGCCAATTGGCGACATCGGAAACGAAGGCTTAGGGTGGATCTGTATGGTACCATTCTCACTATAGACGGTACCGTCTCGCCCGAAGGCTTTAGGTAGCCATCAGCTTAGGTGAACCATATGATACCCATCTCGCCTTGTACCATTTTTGCCAACCCCAGATGGGACGTCACAACGTCGTCCACTTATTCCAGGTACCTATTTACAGCTAGGTGAACTGAGGCTAACACATGAAAGGAGACAAGCCCAATTTGTCTCCGCCCGGCCGGGGATTGAACCCCCGACCCCTCGTGTGTGAGACGAGAGCTCTACCTACTAGGCTACAGGCTGTGTGTGTGTGTGTGTGTGTGTGTAGGTGAGTATGTATGTGTGTGTGTGTAGGTGAGTGAGTGTGTGTGTGTGTGAGCGAGTATGTGTGTGTGAGCGAGTACATGTGTGTGTGCGTGGGTGCTTGGTTGCGTGTGCGTCCTCATTATTGTGAGTGTTATTCCACCATTATACTGAACACTGCCTCAATAATTTAAAAACTATAATAATGATCAAAATACGTAGATATATATGATTAGGGAAACAGGGTGGATATCAAATTATTACTTGGCATTTATCAAGACGTAGTAACTTTAACCCCCCCCCCCCATCTCTCTCTCTCTCTCTCTCTCTCTCTCTCTCTCTCTCTCTCTCTCTCTCTCTCTCTCTCTCTCTCTCTCTCTCTCTCTTTAACTTTCTGCAATTATCAAAATTTAAGTTAACCTATCCAAGGATTTTAATGTGTATATACCTGTATGTATGTATGTATGTGAGTATCTGTTTTGTCTGTCTGTCTGTCCGTCTGTCTACCTATATGTGTCTGTTTATATTTGTGTTTTGTCTGTCTACCTGTCTGTCTATCTATTTATCTGTCTTGTTTGCTTGCCTTTTATTTGTTTTGTATCCATCTATGTATATAGTTAAAAGCTATATCGATTTGTACTCGCATATATTTACTCTGTGTATTTATCTACATTGTTTATATCAGTTGACTTAACTCTGTTTACCTATGTTTTTTTTTGTTTAGCTATCTTTCCCTATCCTTTGTTTAGCTATCTTTCCCTATCCTTTTATTTCTCCTTTATATATTATCTCTATCTGTATGGTCTCAAGAGTTCAAACCATTAGTCTCTTTGAAAGGTTGGCCCTTCTCCTGTGTTATCCTACCCCAGTAAACACACAGAGGAGAGAGAGAGAGAGAGAGAGAGAGAGAGAGAGAGAGAGAGAAGAGAGAGAGAGAGAGAGAGAGAGAGAGAGAGAGAGAGAGAGAAGAGAGAGAGAGAGAGAGAGAGAGAGAGAGAGAGAGAGAGAGAGAGAGAGAGAGAGAGAGAGAGAGAGAGAGAGAGAGAGAGAGAGAGGCTGGACTCGAGTCTAGGTTTCATCAGTTAGCGATTGTGTACTGTATATATTTTGCCGAGAGAGAGAGAGAGAGAGAGAGAGAGAGAGAGAGAGAGAGAGAGAGAGAGAGAGAGAGAGAGAGAGAGAGAGAGAGAGAGAGAGAGAGAGAGAGAGAGAGAGAGAGAGAGAGAGAGAGAGAGAGAAGAGAGAGAGAGAGAGAGAGAGAGAGAGAGAGAGAAGTCTATTTCGCAAATCATTTTCGGTAAGTTGGCAATATTCCTGTAAATGTAGATATTCCTGTAAACATTTGTGTTGTATCAATATTTCGAATTAAGAAGGCCTTTGGTAATTTCAGCGTTTGCAAGACCCACACACAAGACCCACACACAAGACCCACACACAAGACCCACACACAGTTATATTCAATACAATCACGTATTTTTGATGAGCCTGGCTTATTTATTTGGTTCGTAAAGGCTGCCTAAGTTTAGAATGTTGTACCCCATAAATGTCCTTTCTTTTCACTTAAGGGGGGTCACCTGCTTTTTATTTTATCTTTCTCTCCTTTTCTCTCTTTCCCTGGCTTGTATCCATTTGGCCCCATTCAGCCAACTGTTTTAAGACGTTTATCCCCATACAGGTGTCGATTTATTCCTGGCGAGCGATAGCGAGCCAGCATTGTATGGAAAAATCCGGCTTCGCCGGAGAAATTTTCCTATCGAAAAATTTACAAATTTAGCTTGCTGTCGAAACAAAAATATATATGTGCTGGCTCGCTACCGCTCGAAAGGATAATATTGACACCTGGATGGGGGTAAGCGTCTTAAAACAGTAGGCTGAATGGGGCCGAATGGATACAAGCCAAAGAGAGAGGGAGAGAAAGAGAAAACAAAACGAGGTGGGCTCCCTTTAACATTAGGCTATTCAGTGTGCAGTTGGGTTTGAGTACATGGTTAGATTGATATCCAGTATTCGACAAATGGATATCAAATCGTAATCATGTACTTAACCTTTAACTGTCTTGGTGGTGTAATGATTAGCGTGTTTAAGATCTGGATGTGGTAACCCAGGTTCGCATCCCGGTAGGGTCACACGCTTTCACTAATTTCATTGGGAAGTGTTTGGTGTTGGGAGTGAAATCATACATTAGATTATCATTTACCCCTTGAGTATTATGACTCGTTTTAGCAGTATATTTTGGCTCTCATCATAATCCTCAAGGGGTTAATATTGTCATCAATGAATTAACCTTCCACTTTCTGAAGTATTCCGAAGTAGGCTACTGTACTCCAATCTCTACCATGGAACAAATTATAAGCAGGAATTTATATAGTTTTGAAAGCTGTTATAAAATCATTTATTATCCTTAGCATTTGTTTTTTTATTTTGTTGTATTATATATTTATTTTGTAACGCAAAGCCAAACTGACATTTCATATATTCTGACTGTATTTAATTGTTGCCATAATTATGTTAGTTTATCAGTGAAATATTGTTAGCGAAATGATCAATCCTGAGTGATGATGATGGTGATTGACAAATGGTGCCCCAGGTTGGACCCTTGTGGATCTCACTCGTCTCCGCCATGCACCACAGTAAGGGGGGATGGGCGTATTTATTGCTCATTTATATATTTTGTTATAATTTGTTTAGTTTCCTCCCTAGACCTCCATCAAGATTTAAAAAAAAAACACCCCCAAGACCCTCCTTCAAGATAAATTTTTACATTTTTCGATAGAAAAATGTCCCGGCCGATGGCCGGCTTTTCTTAAATTGCAGGCTCGCTATCGCTCGCCAGGAAAAAATCGACACATAAATAGCACGATAGGCCATAACATTAACAACGAAATGGGGCAAAAGGTCTTAAAATCGCCAAACTAATGAGCCGAACGTCATAAGATTTGAAAAGTAATGAGGCTAAACATGAGGAGGAAGGGGGACCATAAAAGCGACCCATCTCCCCTTAAGCAGCCCCTCAATTACTCGGCATTACGGGGAATTAGCATAGCATCAGCGAGATTGACGGGGGCCATCTGTAGGGAGAGTTCAGCGCGGTCGGGAATCCTTGAACACTGTCTGATGATAAAACCTTTATTATTAATGCATAACTGTTTACTATCGGTGTTTACGGCTTCAACTTCCTTATAATCTGAAACTCGCAAGGGGTCAATTGTGCCTCCTAAAACTGTTAAAGAAATTCCCGACCACGATGTACAGTCGTTAAAATAAGTTCTTGACCACCCTATGATTTTCATTATGTAAGTATTACTGTTCATACTGCTGGCAACAGTTTAGAAATAATAGTTAAAAATTAATTCACTCAGCAGATTATAAAACTAGGCAAAGGAAAGTTTATACGAAATTGTATTATACATGTTTGCTTTCATTAATTACTTTGGGAGGTGTTTGGTGTTGGAGTGAAATGAATAATAATATAGTTAAGTAACACCCCGTTCTTAACATTAATCATCTATTACAAACCCCAATGCACTTGAATAAACTAATGAAAGCATAATTATGGTCCTCCCGGGATTCGAAATCGGGACACCACACCCAGAACATAAACATCTAAACCATTACACCACCAACACAGTTATAAGTTGAATACACGATCACGATTAATATCACTTTTAGAATTTTGGATATCAATTAAGTAACACCCCGTTCTTAACATTAATCATCATCAACTACAAACCCCAATGCACTTGAATACACTAATGAAAGCATATGGGCCTCCAGTATTATTTGCATAAGGAAGTTAATGAGGTGGTAAAGAAGTTATTCCGACGATTGTATCTAGACGTAGAGATTCATCCTACAGATGGTTCATGGCTTTGTTAGACCATCATGCTAAATATTCTCCATGGCATTATTTTTAGAACCCTCATCTGTCAATATTTATGCGGTCTTATATCAGGCTTAGCTAAAATTGTGTGTGTGTGTGTGTGTGTGTGTGTGTGTGTGTGTGTGTGTGTTGTGTGTGTGTGTGTGTGTTACTCAGTTACTTGTTCGTCAAGGGGAATCCACGCAATGCGAGCTAAGCTCATTATTATCGCGCCTCCTTAACTGGGAATGTATTGCGTGAAATGCATGTTAAGTGTTTTATGTATTGTTGGAATGGCTGTGGATGTGTGTGTAGTCTGTATTTTAGCCAATTGGCGACATCGGAAACGAAGGCTTAGGGTGGATCTGTATGGTACCATTCTCACTATAGACGGTACCGTCTCGCCCGAAGGCTTAGGTAATGTGTGTGTGTGTGTGTGTGTGTGTGTGTGTGTGTGTGTGTGTGTGTGTGTGTGTGTGTGTGTGTGTGTGTGTTGGGGGAGGGAGGTTGGGGTTTGGGTTGGGGCGGGGAGGAGATTTGTGGCTAGGCTTACATTATTATTATTATTATTTTTGTTTTGTTATTGCCGCGGTTTAACACCATTTCATTGGACGGGTTATTATGATATTGTGTTGTAATTAGAAATGAGGATAGCATTTGCATTTTGCCAATTTCTAAGTATATGTATTTGTTCGTGTATGTTGAGGGAGG
>JBAKBP010034510.1:0-20606 GCA_037953745.1 Lithodes maja | reverse complement strand
CGCTGCCATGCAACCTATAAGTCTCTCCCGGCTCTCAAGGATATATTTAAGTACAGACCCCGGCTTCTCTTCGCCCTCCCAGATCTCTTTCACCATACTTAAAGGTCCTCTCACATTATGGCCAAAGACTAGTTGATTTGGACTGAACCCCAGGCTCTCTCCTGGGACTTCACGTGCAGCGAACAGAACATACGGCAGACCCAAATCCCAATCAGTGTCATGTTCTGCACAGTAACAGCGTAGCATACTCTTCAGGGTCGAGTGCCACCGCTCCAAGACTCCCTGACTCTCGGGATGGTAGGCTGACGACACTACAGAACATATACCGTGCAACTGAAGGGTTTGCTTGAACAATTTGGATGTAAAATTGCTCCCCTGGTCTGACTGCACCTCACGTGGAAATCCATAACGGGAACAGAACAATAATAAGTTTTTAACAACTGCCTTTGCCGAGCCGTTTCTCATGGGGTATGCGTCCGGGTATCTCGTAGCCACATCCATGATTGTCAACAGGAATTTATTGCCACTACTAGTAGGCGGGAAAGGGCCAACTAAATCTACTACAACTTTGCTGAACGGAGGCCCGGTGACAGGTATGGGAAACAAAGGTGCCTTCGGGATTGTCTGGTTAGCTTCCCCGTTGTCTGGCAGGTCGCACACCCAGCCACCCATGCACAGACATCAGCCTTGACCCCAGGCCACCAGAAAAACCTGCCCAATGCCGCCAATGTTTTTGTTACCCCCAAATGACCCGCCACCGGCACATCATGCGCCAGACACAATAAGGACTCTCTATACTTATTTGGAACAACCACCTGGTCTACTACCCTCGCACCGCCCTCCCACTTCGATTTGGGGTCTAGAAATCTGCGGTACAATATCCTGTTGAGCCTAAAGAAATCTCCCGGCTTCGCATCCCCATCTTCCTCCAACTCTATGGCACCATTGCTATAACGAGCTAGGCTAGCGTCTTGCAGCTGCTGCTCACTAATGTCCCTGGGCGTCAATGCATCAAGATGGTTTTGTAATAAGACATTACCCCGGCTAGTAGGCTCTACTGCCTTAGTGGCTCTCGCTACAGCTCTTGCCTCATGCGAAGTCTTACCCAACTCTGCCTTGTTACACACCATATCTGGGCCAGAGTCAACTCCCGTGTTTATTATAGGTCCAAGTACCGAATCACCGAGAAGTGCAGCAGAATCAATGTCCCTTTTCCTGCCCTTAGCAACCTTCTCCTGATCCTTCCTCCACTGTCCCCGAGGTTGAGTGCTAGGCTGTGCAGGAGCCGCAGAGCGAGATCGGGTTACCACGCAGGCCATCTCATCCTGTTGGCACCTCCCAACCCATTCCCGATTCTCACCATCCACGTCGGCCGCCCTCTCGGCAACGACTAAGGGTGGAGTCCCGGAAGTGGGCACCGCAAAGTCGTTGCCGAGAAGAAGGTCGACGCCCTCAACTGGCAAACACTCAACGATCCCCACATCCAGCTCCCTGCACACCTCTCCCACTCTCAACTCCAACCTCACAAGTGGGTATGACCTCGTAGCATTTATACCCTGCACCACAACAACTCTGGCCGCATTTATCGGTTTCCCTGTGAAGTTCCTCAACAAAGTTTGCGAAGCCCCCGTATCCCTCAGCAAGTCAACCCTCCGTAGTTCACTCCCCCAGCTCACAAACCCGTGTCCCCGATGGTTACAGAAAGTGTCCCGGACAGGTGTCGAGCCTTCCGTACGCTTCTTTACCGCGTGTGCCTCAGCTGCTGACAACCTACCCCGGGCAGTTGCTGCAGCCTTCAGAGACACACCGATACTGTGAACCAATGACACCGGCTTAGCGGGAGTGTTACTAGGGCACTCACGTGAATAATGGCCTAGCTTCTGACATTTGTAACATTTCACATCCCCAATGGGCTTCTTCCCTTGTGCGGGCGAAGAAGGGGCCTGACCTTTAGTAAACGGGAGAGGCTTGTGTTTGTAGGTGTTATTAGGTGCAATGCATTTAGTGTGGTTATGTGTGTCATAGGATTTGTTATTATCGAAAACTCTGGTGGGTGGGGTATAGCGCCCCTTCTGCCCTGACTCAGCCCTCTGAGCGGCACCGCAACCACGAATCAATGATAATCTGAGGTCTGCCATCTTGGCAGCCTCCTCTACTGTCTTGGGACATTTTTCCTTAATGTTCAGCGTTAGATCGGTTCCAGTACATTGGTAAAACTGTTCCAGATAGAAAAGTTGCTTAATTTCCTCAGCCGACTCTGCGTGCTCGGACCGAAACCAGTTATTACCTGCATCTGTTAAGTCCCGTGCGTGCTCCATAAAACTGACGTCGCTCTTCTTATTCACGCCACGGAACTTCAATCTATAAGTTTCGGGTTGCAGTTCGTAGGCCCGGAGCACAGCCTCCTTCACCAGTCCATACACTACACTCTCGTCCAGTGACAGTGCATCGTAGGCTTTCAACCCCTTACCCACTAGACGTGATGAAACTAATGCTGCCCATTTAACCTCCGGCCAGTCATACTCACGACACTTCTTTTCGAAACGAGCAAAAAACTCAGTCACTGCTGTCTCATCAAATGCGGGTACTAACTTAATTAAATGCGAAAGTGAGTCTGTAACCCGGTGCCCACCACCGAGATGACGCCCCGTGGTCTCTACTCTAGACTTCTCGACATCCATTTCAGCCTGGTACCTGGTTGCATCCTGATTGGCTTGGATTCTAGCAACCTCTATGCGTTCTATACTAGCCTGTTGTATCTGAGTCTCCTGCAGCTTAAACTTAGCTAGTTCTAGCTGAAATAACATCTCAGGAGACAGGCCTGGGGGGGGAGAGCACAAAATGGGGGATCCACACCGAGACGTGTTTACGGGTAAGCCAGCTTGCCCTTGAGAACCCTCCTGCTGCATCGTGCTAAGACTCGCTGGCTGAGGGCCCAGCTCAGGGGTAGAGTGGAATGGAGGCTTGGAGGGAACCCCCCAAGACCCCACTCCACCCACCGCCCCATCGCCATCACCCAACAAACATGCCACCAAATTCTTCTTGGGCCAACTGTCAGGACAGTCCCGCCCCAAAACCGTGGCTAAACAGCGAAGACCGTAACAATCAATAGCCTGCAGGCGCTGTTCGGTCAAAGGTGTCTGCAAAAATGCCCGGGCATCCCTCTCTCCACTTATAACACTCCCCTCCCTAAACATCTGTTGTACTTGCTGGTTACTAGGCTGTACCATGTTATCCTCCCCCGTAAATGATGAGTCATTAGACATAGTGCTGGTTATACAATTGCTGTTCATAAAAAAAAAAAAGTGCTTATTACTAATTGCAGTCTCGACTCACAAAATGTTAAAGATGCTTGAATGACTCTACTCTAGACACCCCCAACGAAACAATCTGCAAGTCCACCAATACAATAATGACACAATAAAAATTCCTCCAATATGCAAGAAAATTCTAGCCAGCTCTACTAGGTAGCATAGAATAGTTCTCCAAAAAACATGTGATAGGATACTACTGAATCTTGTGCAAGGTCGCCATTTTGTTACGGCTGGATCGGCAATACATATTCGGGATTCTTGATCGTAGGACAGAAATGGCTTATGTGACAACGACACGCTCGATTCCAGTCCCAAATACTATATGCTCCAGACAACAAAAGCACCAACGCCCTACAGAGTTATCGTCTATGGTAACGAGGTACCTTAACTCGGCAAAAGTGTACAACAGGGGTAGGCTATGAGGCTAAACTCCCTCAGACATTTATAGGTTACGTTATGACTAAAGAAATGCAATACTCAAGAAACTACGTTAATATTAAGCCTCTAATAATGTAGAATAGAAGCAGGCTAAAGGTATGACAGTGAAATGCTAAATGACAAATGTACACGCCTATCTGAAAGCGCGTGCACTAGAATAACTGTCCCCTACTAACATGCACTAGCATGTAGCATACAAGATGTTCATGATCCAGTAGATACCTAATAATACACATGGAAGGAACATAAATAGTAGTCACTTATTATAAGAATGAATCTATACTTGGAATAACTAAAAGGTTGCAGGCAACAGTACTGCGCCGGTAGCCTACTACCGCATAGGCTACTTCGCTTCTCTCACTCTGTCTCCCCTCTGAGTCCGTATGCGCCCTACGCAATAGAACTCCGGACACAGCAGCAAAACGACAGTGCAGTTAATTGATACATGAAAGTATTAATAGTGTTGTCTTGTGTGTGAGTAATGTGTATTGTAAAGTGTTATATACATAAACTTAAAGAGAGCTGCAATGCATAGTAAAATAAAGATACAACCCACTCATCATCCCCATGTGTTCTAGCTAGCAGGCCAAGTCACAGGAACAACGAGTCCCAGCACCGAAAGCGAGAACCCAGGAAAAGACTGTAGAGAACACAAGGACAGATAAATTACGTTACTCTACTATACCGGCACTACGAGCGAGCTGTAGTCTCTGGTACTGCACTCGCTCCTGGCTCGGTAGGCAAATCAAGGCTAAGTCCTCGCCCCTCTACAGACAACTCCTGGGCAAGGTCGGGCTCTTACACATGGCACTAGTCTAGTCACAAATTGGATGATGAGCTGGGCATATAACTCGTGAACATGTAGAACGTTCACCAACTATCCTCATCAAGAAGATCGCTGTTCACATTAACCCCTTAAATCTAATACATGTAAATATATGCTTGTCCTAAGAGTAATACGAGAGGTGAGTGCTGAAACTCCTTTAGGACCTCAAGGGAAGGGTATGCATTTAAATAGAGAGAAGAATGAAACGAGAGTAATGTCGTCAGAGAGAAAGAGTGCAACCGTGAGAAATTGGGAGAGAGGGCAAGGGATGTTAGAATCTCAAAGGTTCTAGGCAACCTGATCATGGAACACACAGCGAGCCTCCAGGCAATGTGCAGTACGACAACATGGGCAGCCCAGGCAGCATATGCAGGCGGCAATGGACTACCAACCCTGTGGCACCTAGCTATAAGCGCAGGGCTGCCAACCGGTCCATACGTCTGGCAACCACCCCCCCGGCAGCGAGGCGCATTGCTACCCTCTCGCTCTGAAGTCTAACTCACTCTCTCTCTCTGAATTCCTATTGTCTTATCTATCAACTTCTCTATTGATACTACATATTAAATGGAAGGTCTCGACATGGCTTAAAACAAAACCCACCACTGGTTAGCAAATGACGAGACCTTTGCAGAGATACAAAGAACATAGTTATACGTTGTCACACTCAATATAAGCAGCCAGCACGGCACAGCGGCACAGCGGCACCGCACAGCGGCGGCACAGTGGAGTACCAAGGAGTACAATCAGGTTAAGTTGCCACGCACTGGGTGCGTCACAATATATTTTTATTGACACAAACCATTTTTAAGTGACATCTCATATTTATCAAGTAGGTAGGCTATCATCATCAGGGCGTCGGTCTAGTTCATCTTTGAAATAGTCAAACATTCTTTGTATGCATCCAGTTAGGTAATTAGTTGTCTTTGCTTCACTAGTAAGTCTCTGTAATACTCTGTATGGGAGAAGAAACAATATATACAGTATACAATGGTAATGAGAAAAGGAAAAACTGAATGACAACAGAAGACACACATGCACCGTTCCTCAACTCCAGAGATACACTGACGTCTAGGTGTCGTTCGTTCCCCAACAACTGAGCCAACAGTGTTGCCAGTGCCTTTAGCTAGATGGAATCTTGATAGCAATAAGTTGCTACATTCCTTCTCGAGTGAATATAACACAAACTTTAGATATAAACAACTAGCCAGATGTAAACAAACCACGCCCAACCATAACGAACTATTATAAAATGATTAAGTAAACTTAGTCAAATTTGTCAGCTACGGCCACAGGCCGTAGCTCGATTGGTAGAGCGTCGCCTGCTAACCGTGAGGTTGACAGTTCGAGCCTCGGGCCAGCCAGTGTTATTGGCAGATGTCAGTGCCGTTGGTGAACTGTGCGGTCTAGCAATCTGTGGCAACTATTCACCAAGTCCCTGATTCATCAGGGCACCCACCCTAGCCTTGCTATTCAGCAGGGAGTGTATGGTGGTAAAAACTGCATCATCATCATCATCATCTGTGTCTTCTATTGAGACCAGGGCCTAATGAAACAAACGTTCTTTACCTAATTTAAACAAAAGGGATATTCTTCTTCTATTCTCAAGAATTACCCACGTTCACTGAGCCTTCTGTGTCTTCTCTCAAGACCAAGGCTTCAATACATATAATCTATTTCCTCAATACATATAACCTATATACTCATCTGACACAACCGTGTTACCGTACTACACAAGTACCTCAACAATTATATAAAGTCTCACAAATTACCGACCGGGATTACAAGTTCCCTCTCATATATAATATTGGGTTCCGTCACCCAGTTACTCCAACGAAATTGGTTTACAATATTTACCTCAATAACCCCTTCCGAATGTACTCTCATGTAACTCTTATTACAAGCACGCTATGTTTACATTAAACCTTAATCCATAACCGTTAAACCGTGCCTCAAAACGCCTACACGGAACAGATTAACATATATATTCCTTTACATAACTTCTGAGGAATTCTTTGTTATACATGATATCCCTAACGCTTTTCCCAGACTGCCTCCAGGACCCTTTCAATTTATATGGATACAACTTCCTTTCTAAAACATAAGAATCCCGTAATTCACATGGACTAGTGTCCTATTTAGTTTCCTTATAAACAACTTAATTCGTGATTTAAATGGACTAGTGTCCTTTCCTAGCTATAGCTGATCTATCGGGCAACTAAACAAAACTGTTTCCCCTTGAACTTATTGGTTGCCCCTTTTGACTAGAAGAATTGATTTTTCCCTCCCCTCTTTACTTTGATACTTAAATCTTTCCCATCAGATCCTATATAATAACACTTTCGGCATTACGGCTTTGCTGACAAAAATAACTAATTAATACACATCATCATTTTATGGATACAGGTTAGTCTAAATTCTTTTTCCTTTAGTGTTGTCCTAGAAGGACACATACATTTTTATTGGAACCACCAGGTTAGTCAACATTTTCTCTCTTTCTTTCTGAATCTTATGCGGGCCTAATATGGGTCCTTAAACAAATATATTTATGGATGCTGGAATCAGGTATATGTGCTGGAACTGTGCTTTACCACCTCAGAGCTGCACAGTAGCTCCTCTGGAAGTCCTCACTTCCGTCCACCTTCTGTCGTCCCTATTGAATTGCTTGACTGTGTGTGCGTAGAATAGCGATGTGACGACAGGCGGCAGGATACTGAAGGTGTATCCTCCGAGTGGGCGAAAGTGAGGAGAGATCAGGAGTGGTTTATGTTGTGGCTTTAGATAAGGGCAGGGTAGCTGGAATGGTTGGCTCATGGTTTCCCTGTGTGCCCGGGCGAGAGAGAGCAAGCGGGTTGCAGAAAGATAACCCGGTGAGTTCCGAGGGGTGAATGACCCCAGGAACCCTTCCGTGCCAGCCTTTATAGTCACGCCTCCCGTTCTCCCGCGCTGTGATTGGCTGGGCGGCACGCGCGGTGGCACGCTCGCTCTGAATTCTCGTCTCCTTCACCTCCTCTCTCTTCTCTTCAAAATTAGTCCCGGGAAGCTGGTTATAACCTTCTTTCAGTGGCTTACGGGAGTACAGGGCTGGCACCGAGGTATTTGATTGTTGATAACCAGAAGGAACTACTCGGGAAGAGAAAGAGAGCGACTTTTGAGGTGAGGTAGGGAGCCCAGCTTCGCGCTCCGATAATGGAGGCCGCTGATTGGCTGGCTGGCAAGGCGTGGCATGTTGTGGCCGTGAACTGTCAAAGTCAGCTGACGGTGCAAGCAAGTAGAAGGGAGCGCGGTGATTGGCGGAGGGCTTTTCTACTTTATCACCGCCTACTGATTTTAGGCGAGCTCCTGATCGCCGCAACACCGTTCCCCTGAAAGTTTTGCCATCTGGCTGCCACTCCACCAGTCGACTGTGCTCACAGAGACATTTGTGTAGCTGGAGGGCAGGATTCTGATTTCCCACGACAGTTTTGGCTATTAAAACCTCCCCGGGCTGACTGAGAAGCTGTTTGATAGCTCGAGTGGTATTGATTCTTTGCCCTTGCCCGTCGACTATTGTTACTAGTTGACGGAGTCGGTACTGAGGGTCAGAGGGGAGAGGCATATGGTGCCTTGCAACTGGCAGGCGCGTGCCCCGGGGGTCCTATTTATAGCCTCGTCCGGGTACCTGATTGGTGGGTGGCTAATCCTACCACTACGAGTGAGAGTCTCGGTGGGGCCCGTGAAATTAGACGCACTAGCTGGAGTCTTATCCGGAACGTTAGGCAAGGGATTTCCTTTAGATTCATTTACTTTAGCTGTGGGAGAGCCGTTTATACGTTTGCTGTCAAAAGATACGTCTCTCGGTTCTATTTCGTCTCGAAAACACTCTTCCTCACTACTTAACCTAACAAGTGCGCATGGGGGTAATTAGATACCTCTGCCTGTGCGCATGTATTTGAGGTGTTTCCGTCACTAAAATATTCATTTTACCATAAATGGCATTAATACTTATCCATATGCGCCTATTATGGGTTGATTATAAAGGTATTAACCTGAAACAACAATAAAACGAGGGAAAACAGCGTTTGGATGGTCAAAATCGGAGATATAGCCCGCGAGTTGTATAATGTATGGGTGAGGCAAGCTGCTTTCCCGCCAATTTCCCCCAAGGCCACTGAGACACAGTCGATCGATACTCTCTCTCTCTCTCTTGCACTCGCTTTCTATCAGTGATGACAACACCCTGCTTGCAACTCGCTAATGTTAGCACGAAAATATACCTCAGAATAAGGGAATAACAGGGAAAATAGGTGATAACTGAAAGAGAGGAGGAAAGTGGGGAAGGAGGGGAGGTAGAGGACTGAGATTTTGCATGGCCCAGGGGCCAAAAAAAAAAAAAAAAAAAAAAAAAAAATTCGATGTTTTAAGTTGATTTTTTTTTTCTCTGACTCTTAAGAGTCTTTCCGCAGTCCGCCGGGGGAACTCTTAAGAGTCTCCCCACAGTTCCCGGGTTAAAGTCTTATTTAAATCTCTCAGGGAAACTGAAACTTCGCTATCTGGGACCGTAGACTTTTCATCCTCGGTAAGCTCATAATAATAATTTTCCCCACTAAATACGATCTCTTTGCTTCCTATATCTCCTTCTGGCTCAACCTCAGGGAGACTCTCTTGGTTCTTACGACTAAGTGACCACCAGAATGGAGAATCCTCTAGATAGTTCCTGTTCAGATTAGGACCTCCAACGTTGGGTCGAGCTGAGGAAGTATCAGGGTCACCAACCCTGGATTCTATCTCCTCTTCGCTCCCTTCCTCGCTACTCCACTCGCTCATATCTGGGGGAAGAATACCTTCATATCGTTTGGTATGACGAATATGGGTAACTGACACAATATCTCCATGATGCAAGTACAACACTTGATAGGGCCCGTTTATCTCTACAACCCTGAAGGGACCCTCGTATTTCTCCTCCAGTTTACCAGCTCGGGTAGGATCATGTCTCTTTACCAGAATATACTCCCCCCGGTAATAAGGATTATTTAGAGAAACTTCCTTAACCCTCCAGCCCCGGTTATGTATTATATATATATTCCTCGAAACCCGGGTGTTTTGGCCGAAAAACGTCTAGGCTAGGCTACCGTATATTCGTTAATCAGACTGCTTCCCGCATTCCCGCGCATCCCCAAGCGTAGCTGTGTTATTTACCTGTAAAATGGCATTAAGTAGAGCTCTCTAAGTCAACTGGGTGAGCTGTGATGATGATTTCATTGGAGATAACTTTATGGCCAAACCAGCCACTTTACACCACTTTTCGATACTGAACAACAACATACAGGCACACAAGAACAAGCGACGCTCTCCTTCTTGTGGCCGGAGATGCGGAGCGTCGGTCCAGCCGGCTGTTGTTTACATGCGTCGGACCGACGCCTCGCACAGCAAGCTCACAGGCTGTGACGTCGTGGGTGCATATGAGGCCTTCCGGGTACCTGTTACATGCTTTTTTATGGGCGTACATGAGGGCATCCGGGAAGGAAGGGTTAAGCTGTTGCTGGGCAATATGATCATGAAATTGCTGTCGTCGCTCCCCTTGTTCCTTCCAATATTTTCCTGGTTGGGAATACTGCGCGGAGGAACTGGGGTAGGGCAATAATCCGTTCTTGAGGCAATTTCGGCGTGCTGCCGAAGATAATCTCATAGGGAGAATGCCCAGTAGTTCTACATACCGTGGTATTTATTCCACAGACAATTCGGGCAAAAGTTCCGGCCAACCTCGGACGATTTTCTCCCTTGTGAGCTCAGACTAGCCCGGATGCAATTGGCTAACACCCTATGATTCCTTTCATATACAGCATTTCCCTGGGGGTAATACGGGGAGGTGTGCTGTATCTGGTAGCCCAAGGTTTCTCCCAAGTGTTGCCAGATCTCATTATTAAATTCTCTTCCCCTGTCACTCAGAATACCTCCAGGGGTGCCATACACAATAATTACCTTTTCCAAGATAACCTTAGCCACCGCTTCGGCTTTCTTGTCCGGAATAGCGCAAGCAACCGCGTATTTGGAAAAGATATCGACACAGGTCAAGATGTACACTCACGCATACTAAAAGTTGCTCAGGGGTGGGTCCTTCCTTCCCCTACTCCACCCTGGGCAGGTGGAAGGGGGGAGTCCGGTCCAAGTCTACCCCCACCTTCCAACCCCAAACTATCCCTAACTCCACCACCTTCCTTTTCTAGCTGGCAATTAGTGATTAGCGACAATTGCTTACATGTATTGCACAGTATTGTCAAACCATCATTGTTCTCATGTATTGCACAGTATTGTCAAACCATCATTGTTCTCATGTATTGCACAGTATTGTCAAACCATCATTGTTCTCATGTATTGCACAGTATTGTCAAACCATCATTGTTCTCATGTATTGCACAGTATTGTCAAACCATCATTGTTCTCATGTATTGCACAGTATTGTCAAACCATCATTGTTCTCATGTATTGCACAGTATTGTCAAACCATCATTGTTCTCATGTATTGCACAGTATTGTCAAACCATCATTGTTCTCATGTATTGCACAGTATTGTCAAACCATCATTGTTCTCATGTATTGCACAGTATTGTCAAACCATCATTGTTCTCATGTATTGCACAGTATTGTCAAACCATCATTGTTCTCATGTATTGCACAGTATTGTCAAACCATCATTGCACATGCTTACAATGGCCGACATTTAACATTTTTTAGGAATTTATAAATACAATATACTGTATAATTGTGTTCTCAAAATGAGTTTCTATACTTAACGTGGGTTACACGAATCCTGGCTGTTGTGGTCTTGTGCCTCTCTCTCTCTCTCTCTGCATGTGTGTGTGTGTGTGTGTCGCTCTCTCGTTGCACTACTTTCTACCATCAAAACTTAATGTGATTTCAATATAATAATACCGTATTTAAATCCAATCTCATACAGTATTCAAGATATTATGTTCACCATTATTGCAATACACATCAACGTGCCCTCTACGATCTACTCCTAGGTTCTCAAATTACTTACACAGTTGGGCTTTTATATCATAACAGGAAAGGACTAAAGGCAAAGATTGGCTGGAATAGTGTTGCGACTGTTAGCCCGGGAACTACGGGAAGACTCTTAAGAGTTCCCCCGGCCTGCGGGAAGAATCTTAAGAGTAAGGCTATTAAAAATCCATTTAAAACACCCCATTTTTTTTTTTTTTTTTTTATTGCCCCTGGGCCATGCCAAATATCACTCCTCCACCTCCCCTCCTTCCCAACCTCCTTCAGTTATCACCTATTTTCCCTGTTATTCCCTTATTCTGTGGCCTATTTTCGTGCTAACATTAGCGAGGTGCAAGCAGGGCATTGTCATCACTGTTAGCAAGCGAGTGCAAGAGAGAGATAGAGAGTATCGATCAACAGTCTCTCTCCAGACGTGGGGAAAAGTGGTGGGAAGGGAGTTTGCCTCAGCCATACATTATGTAACTCCCAGCCTGTATTGCCGATTTTGACCATCCAAACGCTGTTTCCACTTGTTTTATTGTTGTAACAGGTTAATACCTTTATAATCAACCTATAATAGGCGCATAAGGATAAGTATTAATGCTATTTATTGTAAACTAACGATGTTAGTGATGGGAACAGCTCAAATACGTCAGCACAGGAGTGTGGTGTCTCATACCCCCCATGCGCACTTCTTAGGTTAATGATTGTTTCGTCTATCATTTAAATCAGTTTCTC
The DNA here is from genome assembly GCA_037953745.1 of Lithodes maja. Classification (NCBI taxonomy): domain Eukaryota; kingdom Metazoa; phylum Arthropoda; class Malacostraca; order Decapoda; family Lithodidae; genus Lithodes; species Lithodes maja. The sequence goes on along the minus strand of JBAKBP010034510.1, from coordinate 8,309 downwards.
CCATTTATTCAATACCATACATACTATAAATGGTTTGCATTTCATTATATGGGGCCTTTACACATTTTTCGATCAATTGAATGTAGAACTCGATACAAATTACTATAAAAGTCGGTGTGAACTTTTAGTAATTAAGGTTTGAGTATAGAGCCCTTGAGTAGCAGGACTCGCCTTCTCTGTCTCTTCTGTTATCCCAGCCTCTCACCTCTACAAACCCCCAAATAATTAACCTCTGAAGTGCGCACGGGGGTAAATGAAAACCTCCCCCTGTGCTGACGTATTTGAGGTTTTTCGTCACTAAAATATTCATTGTACCATTAATAGCATTAATAATTATCCATATGCGCCTATTATGGGTTGATTATAAAGGTATTAACCTGAAACAACAATAAAACGAGTGAAAACAGCGTTTGGATGGTCAAAATCGGAGATATTGCCCGCGAGTTGTATAATGTATGGGTGAGGCAAGCTACCTTCCCGCCCATTTTCCCCAAGGCCACTGCGACACAGTCGATCGATACTCTCTCTCTCTCTCTTGCACTCGATGGCCATCAGTGATGACAACACCCTGCTTGCAACTCGCTAATGTTAGCACGAAAATATACCTCAGAATAAGGGAATAATAGGGAAAATAGGTGATAACTGAGGAATAGGAGGAAAGTGGGGGAAGGAGGGGAGGTAGAGGACTGAGATTTTGCATGGCCCAGGGGCCAAACAAAAATAAAAAAATAAAAAAATAAAAATAAAAAAATATTTTTTTTTCGATGTAAAAAGTTTATTTTTAGTTTTACTTACTCAGGAGAGTCTTCCCGCAGTCCGCCGGGGGAACTCTTAAGAGTCTTCCCGCAGCTCCCGGGTTAATAGGATTAACCCTTAAAGAGCGGCGCTCGACTTAAGTCGTGCACCAATTTGCAGAAAGTTAGGAGCATTATTAACCCTCCTGGCCCGGGCAGGCTCTCCTAATGATGGAGCTCGTATCCGGGCGATCTGGTCGAATATCAACAAAAGTAAACAAAGGCTAATCTCGCTTAATATATTATCTACATTAACCCGGGAACTGCGGGGAGACTCTTAAGAGTTCCCCGGCGGACTGCGGGAAGACTCTTGAGAGTAAGTAAAATAAAAAATCAACTTTTGACATCGAAATTTTTTTTTTTTTTTTATTTTTATTTTTATTTTTTTTTATTTTTTTTTGGCCCTGGGCCATGCAAAATCTCAGTCCTCTACCTCCCCTTCCCCACTTTCCTCTCTCCTTCAGTTATCACCTATTTTCCCCTATTATTCCTTATTCTGAGGTATATTTTCGTGCTAACATTAGCGAGTTGCAAGCAGGGTGTTGTCATCACTGATGGCAAGCGAGTGCAAGAGAGAGAGAGAGAGTATCGATCGACTGTGTCTCAGTGGCCTTGGGGGAAATTGGCGGAAAGCAGTTTGCCTCACCCATACATTATACAACTCGCGGGCTATATCTCCGATTTTGACCATCCAAACGCTGTTTTCACTCGTTTTATTGTTGTTTCAGGTTAATACCTTTATAATCAACCCATAATAGGCGCATATGGATAATTATTAATGCTATTAATGGTACAATGAATATTTTAGTGACGGAAACACCTCAAATACGTCAGCACAGGGGGACGTTTTCAATTACCCCCATGCGCACTTGCTAGGTTAATCAAACATAATATATAGAAATGAGCACCTTACCTTCCTGCATAGAATGGTGTTGAGTAGAGCTCTCTAGCTCAACTGGTTCCGGAGTGATGGTGATGGAAGTGGAGGTAACTTTTGCCGCGTATTTACCTCGGCGCGTCCGAACACTCAACCGCGGCCCCGGCTACGACGCCCAGTTGCACTCGTCGCTCCACCCGCAATTATGCCGGGAAGCGATTTGATAGTGTTTTATTGGTTATTCTGTCATTTATTATAGTTATTATGTTATTTTCACTCAATAAAGTTATTTATATGAACTTATTTGTGTCTCTGTCACTTATTACTTCATTTTATTATTATTATTATTATTATTATTAGTGTCACTTTCACTGGACTTTGATAATTGGTAGTGTCATTTCCCCTTTTATGTATTGTTAGGTAAGCTAATAATATATATAGTGTCACTGTCAACTTATTCATATTGTTATTGAAGGCACTTATTATTACTTGTGTGTGTCTCTTCACTTATACTTAGTTTTATTATTATTATACTGTCACTTTGACTGGCCTAGGCTTATTGAGTGTCATTTTCACTTATTTATTGTTAGAAATATATATTTTAGTGTCACTTTCACTTGTTCATATTGTTATTGAAGGCACTTATTATTACTTATGTGTCCTTTTCACTTATACTTAGTTATATTATTATTCTTAGCCTACATTTGAGTGTCACTTTCACTGTTGTCACTTCCACTTCAAAAGTTTGTTAGAGTGTGGAAGTCGTGAAGCAGGTGCCAGCACACAGTCCAACTTGACACTCGAGGCATTCCCAAGTGGTTTTTGTGGGTTTGCGGGGTCTGTGAGTTGTGTGGCTGCACACATGGCACCTCTTCTGACTCCTAGCGTTACTACCTGGTGCTTTGAAAGGAAGGGCGCTGAGCTGGTGCTTCCTGAAGAATTCAGCACACCCCGTTCTGTCAAGCTGGCCTGGTCCTTGTATTGGCCTGCCTGGTGTACCCGCATGTTTAGCCAGGAGCTCAAGTAGCACCTGCTTGTGGAACTTCCGCAGGGACTTGTACTTCTTGGCTCCTGGAGGCCTCAGACGGTAGATGTTGTAGGCATTGAGGACCGACATATCTACCGTATGCAGGATAAACTTCTTGTACCACCTGCAAGATGTTCGCAGGCAGTCGATGAAGCCCATCTGCATGTCGGACTTGTCCAACGAGGGCATGTTGAGGTTATTAATCCAGGACAGCAGCTGGTTTTTGGACGGGGTTCTTGGTTGTTCGGTCCACCTTCCCTGTGGCGACCATCTGGGCCTTGTGGCATGTGGTGAGGAGGTTGACCTTGCGCTGGTCATGCCAGTGGATGGAGAGGATGGGGCCACTCTTCTTGTGGAAGATGTCCGCCTTCTTCGTCTTGGTTGGCCCTGGCATGCCCTTCCTTTTGCCCTTGACTGTGCCGACAGTTCCGGTCTTGCGGTCATGGAGTACTTGGTCAGGAGAGGCGACGTGTAATAATTATCTGTGTAGAGGATGTGGTTATTATTGAAGTGCCTCTCCATCATCTTCTTCACTACAGCGCCACCAAAACCAATGAGAGGGTCAGTCACAACTTCTCCAGCCTTGCCGCTGTAGACTATAAAGTCCATCACATACCCCGTCAAGCAGTCGCAGAGGACGAAGAGCTTGATGCCGAAGCGGTGTCTCTTGGACGGGATATACTGTCGGAAGTGCAGCCTACCACGGAACAGGACCAGAGACTCGTCGAGGCACATCTTCTGGAAAGGAATCAGGTATGTGGTGAACCGATGACGTATCATATCATACAGCTTCCTGATCTTCCATAATGAGTCGGGAAGGTGGACTGCTATGTTGTTTGTCAGGTGGAGATAGGAGAGGATGTCGAAGTACCTGTCCCTGGACATGTATTTGCCAAATGATGGAGTCGTTATGATGTCGCCAGTGATCCAGTAGTCAGCCAGAACGTGCTTCCTTATATGAGTCATCAGCATTGTGAGTGCCAAGAACACATATAGTTCTGCCACAGTGAGAGCTCTCCATGCCACCATCTTGGCACTGGTCTTCCTCCCAAGAAAGTGGCACAGATAGCATGGTGGTGATTTGTCTCTTTGACGAGGGTATTCCAAGACTTCATTGTCATAGAAGCCACAGAAAAGTTCACTGGGGGTAGCATCTGGGCCACAGGGATATGCTGGTGACACCCCAGAACCCATCTGTACCTCGTCAAAGGCAGGACAATCTGGCTCAAAATCAGCTTCATCTGTCCACAAAAACAGGTCGGATGCTGATGCTCGAGGCCGTGCTGCAGCAGGCACACGCCCTGGACGCCCTGGCACACGCCCTTGGCCACGCGGACGCCCAGGCGGATGCTCTGCATGCCCACGCCCAGGCCCAGGCCCAGGGGCAGCGGCGTCGGCAGGCTGACCACGTCCACAACCTCGCCCTCTCGCTCGTTTTGTCGGCACATCCTCTTCCTGTTCCTGTTCCTGTTCCTCTTCCTCTTCCTCCTCAGGCGACGTCAGGTCATCTGGGGCAATGTTGGGGTCGTCAGCATCCTCTTCAGGAGACAATTCTGGTGAAGAAGTGACCAGGCGTCGGCGGTGTGGGGCGCGGGAGGCTGCGGGAGCTTCAAGAATGGGAGCCGAGGCCTCGGGAGTTGGGCTCCTTTTGCGGCGAGCCGAGGGCTTTTCAGCAGCAAATAATGCTCTGCGGTGTGTTGAGGCCTGTGGCACATCACCAATACCACTTGAAGAGGCCCTTTGGTCATCCTGAACGAGAGATGAAGGCGAGGGCTGTGGGTGACCCACGCGGCGTCCCATGTCAAGGCGTCGGGACAATGGAATGCGGGTGGTTGCTAGGCCAGGGTCGGCATCATTATCGCTATCTTCAGCTTCCCTATGATTTTCTGAGGCTGCCCTGAGTGCTTTTTTAGCTGCACTTTTGATCAAAGATTGTTTGTAGAAATATTTGCCCACTTTCAAGGGCGTACGGGCCGGCAAAGGGGAAGGTCCTGGGCTAGGGCTAGGGCTAGGCCTAGGCTGACCTAGCAAAGATGGCGAGGGGGTAGGCCTAGGTTCTAGCACATTGGGAAGCTCAATGGCACCTTCCTGAAACACTTCCACATCAGGATCATCACTACTGTCTCCGCCCTCAAATAAATCGACATTATCGTCGTCTCCAAAGCCCACGAAATCGTCTTCACTTTCACTTATAAATTGTACCTTGTCCACCAAGCTTTCGCCACTGCTCTCTTCATCACTATCAAAAAGTTGTCGCTGTATAGCGCTATCACTCAACAAACGCTTAACTTTCTTTTGTTGAGCTCTCTTCTCGGTTGCAACAGGCGTTGAAGTTGAGAGTGGGGTAGCACTGGGGCCCGCGGGAGGTTGCAACGAATCGGACACGTCGGAAAACATTTTTTCAGTATTACTCGCTATGGCGGCCACGTACGAACTGATAACACTAGTAGTTGAGGCTTGGTGGCGCTGCGGTCGCTCCTACCATGCCAAAATTGGCCGCGCAAATTTTGAAGCACGCTTTCAAGCACAAGGATTTCAAAATGACACCCGGGTTCCGGCCCTTTTTTTTTTGGTGTCATTTTAAAATGACACCCGGGCTGGAAGGGTTAAGGCTTTTAAAGGGTTAAAATCGAGTGCAAATGACCGGGAGAGCAGCGGGCCAGACAGCCGACTCCCAGGGCTTACCGCCACCCATTAACCTCTGAAGTGCGCACGGGGGTAAATGAAAACCTCCCCCTGTGCTGACGTATTTGAGGTTTATGTCACTAAAATATTCATTGTACCATTAATAGCATTAATAATTATCCATATGCGCCTATTATGGGTTGATTATAAAGGTATTAACCTGAAACAACAATAAAACGAGTGAAAACAGCGTTTGGATGGTCAAAATCGGAGATATAGCCCGCGAGTTGTATAATGTATGGGTGAAGCAAGCTACCTTCCCGCCCATTTTCCCCAAGGCCACTGCGACACAGTCGATCGATATTCTCTCTCTCTCTCTTGCACTCGATGGCCATCAGTGATGACAACACCCTGCTTGCAACTCGCTAATGTTAGCACGAAAATATACCTCAGAATAAGGGAATAATAGGGAAAATAGGTGATAACTGAGGAATAGGAGGAAAGTGGGGAAGGAGGGGAGGTAGAGGACTGAGATTTTGCATGGCCCAGGGGCCAAACAAAAATAAAAAAAATAAAAAAATAAAAATAAAAAAAAAAATTTTTTTTTTATGTCAAAAGTTGATTTTTAGTTTTACTTACTCAGGAGAGTCTTCCCGCAGTCCGCCGGGGGAACTCTTAAGAGTCTTCCCGCAGCTCCCGGGTTAACTCATGTTCCCTGTGTTCTCGAGAGGCTGGCAGTGTAGCCAGTAGTGAGCATAGCTGGGAAAAATATACCGATATATGCTAAACTTCCATGTTCGTGGCACCACTGCAAGAGAACCACAAGTGCTACGTAGCTTGTTCTGGTCTCATTTTGAAGCTTTTAGTGCCTAGTTTTTTGCTAAATATTTTTTTTTCATGCAGATGCTTGATTTATCATGCAGGAGGGCCTGAATATGCCCAAATGAGCCCAAAAACCCCGCTAGACAAGGGTTAATAAACAGTTTTACCATCAACTCTCCTCTATGTGTATCGAATACAGGCAACATTTATCACACACACTAAAGAAGGGAAATATACCACATTCAGACCAGTTAAATCTTGGTTGTAGAAAGTGTGTGCTATGAGTTACAAGGAGTTACAAGGAATATTTAGTATCTCAAAAGACCTTGATGTCCATTACGGGGAAATATTCGAAGTGGAAAGAGAGACATTTTTCAGTGCACTACACTCCTTACAGAGTGTGCAAAATACTATCTACTGTCTTCATGAACTATTCAACTGAGGAAATGTTTACAACTTATGAGGACAGTTTGTTCCAGGTAGAACAGATCATAAATGGGAAAGTTTCCACAAATACTAGTGCTGATCCTTTTCAATTCTAACTGCCAGCCATGGTTGCGTAGTATCGTATTCATATTGAGGCTAAACATTTTGCTATGATACACATTATCAAACGCATTACATATTTTAGAAACTTGAATGAATTGACCTCGTAGTCTACGTGTTAAGAGAGAGAGAGAGAGATCCACTACAGCCGAGATTCTTGTAGCCAACGTTGTGTATAGAAACTCATTTTGAGAATGCAATTATGCAGTATATTGTACAGTCAGCCCCCCCAATACGCGAGAATAGGGGCGACAGGAGGCATCGCGTATTGGGAATCCGCGTATTGTGGACCTAACTTTAAATAGGAATAATTAGATATGGGTGACATCTCTCAATTATGGCCTATTTTCAAAAATTTTGGCCTTATTTTCGACATTTTTGGCTCTACAGTACAGTCTATATCTTATATATAATAAGAACAATGAATACAAATATGAAACCTTACCTTAAAATTAGTAGTAGATAGGCTAGGACTAGGACTAGGACCGTAGGACTTCACGATTTTCTCCAACTTCTCCCTCCCTGACCAAATCGTACGAACAGTTTACTCTGACAAGCCTATTGCACAGTTTCCTTCTCCTTTTTTCTTGCTATCCAACACTTCCACCTTCATTTTGTGTGTTATCTTCTTATATTGGCGTGGCATGGCGAAAAAAGTGGCAGGCACTACAAACGTTTGGTCACTCCGCACGGCTATGAGCGCTTGAGCGGGACTGTGGGAGGGAGGGAGGGAGGGTAAGCGGGAGGGAAGGCAGGCGTATGCCCGTCTTCTTCTTTTTTCAGAGCTACTCCTGGGCCTCGCGAAACGTAGACGTGCTCGTGTATCAAGCGGGAATAGCGGATTTGGCCCCTTCTTAGCTCTCGATTCGTGTATTGTGGTACCACCTCGCGTAATTAATGTTTAATTAATTAATGTTATTTTCGAGGGGTCACTCGTGTATTAGGGTTTTCGCGAATTGTGGAATCGCGTATTGGGGGGGCTGACTGTATTTATAAATTCCTAATATATTTTAAATGTTAACCATTGTAAGCATGTGGAATGATGGTTTAACCTAACAAGTGCGCATGGGGGTAATTGAAAACGTCCCCCTGTGCTGACGTATTTGAGGTGTTTCCGTCACTAAAATATTCATTGTACCATTAATAGCATTAATAATTATCCATATGCGCCTATTATGGGTTGATTATAAAGGTATTAACCTGAAACAACAATAAAACGAGGGAAAACAGCGTTTGGATGGTCAAAATCGGAGATATAGCCCGCGAGTTGTATAATGTATGGGTGAGGCAAACTGCTTTCCCGCCAATTTCCCCCAAGGCCACTGAGACACAGTCGATCGATACTCTCTCTCTCTCTCTTGCACTCGCTTGCCATCAGTGATGACAACACCCCTTGCAACTCGCTAATGTTAGCACGAAAATATACCTCAGAATAAGGGAATACAGTCAGGCCCCCCAATTCGCGAGAATAGGGGTGACAGGAGGCATCGCGTATTGTGAATTCGTGTATTGTGGAACTAACTTTAAATGGGAATAATTAGATTGGGTGACGTCTCTCAATTATGGCCTATTTTCAAAATTTTTGGCCTTATTTTCGACATTTTTGGCTCTACAGTAC
>JBAKBP010034509.1:0-20606 GCA_037953745.1 Lithodes maja | reverse complement strand
ATATGTGTTTGTTATTAATTCGGCCGACTACCATTGCTTATAGTCTATTCACTATAACGAGGAGAAAAATCCCTACCCTAGACCTTCCATAACTCAAACAATGTTTCAGTCATCAGGCTGACAATCCTACCATTTGTCATTAAGGTATTAAGTGTGGAAATAATGAAATAATGTACACTACTTCTGCACTTTTTTATACCATATTCCGTAACACCAAATATATCCCCTTTAAAAGAAGTGCTTGACTGAGAACAAGGTAAACAATTAATACCAAGGAATTTCCCTAAAGAAAAACCCGGGAAAAAGAAGAATATTAAAGTCATGTAATTGCTATCGTAATATATAATGACCTTCATGAAAATATGTTGCTAATGTGAAAAACTACAATGAGAATGTGGGAAAATGAAAGGAAATTAATCCGGAATACAATAGAGATAGTTTTTTCCCATTTGTTTTCTAGATTTACTTTCTAAGCTGAACAAAATAACTTACTGTTAGCTATAGTAAAATGAAGAAACGTGTCATCATATGCTATCCCTGCAAGACACGATAACCTGTTTCTTCCTTTTAGTTTGGCTATCATTAGACGATTTTATTCAGGTGGTTATTTAGTCAGACGGTAATTTGAGAACGACTAACCTTTTCAATCCAAGATGCCCTAAGTAAAATATTTTAATATTAATCAACATATAATGAAGAAACACGTTATCGCAATTAGGATTAAGGGGGGGGGGGGTATATATATCCTCATTTGTATGGCTTTTCATAATTTGTCTTTATTAGTTTCTTCCCTAGACCTACATCAAGCTTACAAAAACACCTCAAGACTCTCCTTCAAGATGAATTTGTACATTTCTCGATAGAAAAATGTCCCGGCCGGAGGCCGGTTCCTCTTAAATTACAGGCTTGCAATCGCTGGCCAAGCAAATATCGACACGTAAAATGATACGCAAAGTCTTAATATTGACAAACAAATGGGGTGAAAGGTCTTAATATCGCCAAACTAATGGGCCGGACGTCTTATAATATGAACACTAATGGGGCTAAACATGAGGGAGAAAGGGGGCCAGAAAAACGACCCATCTCCCCATAAGCAGAGAAAGAGATATTATATACACGAATCTCAAACCCACAAGGAGTTACACAGAACAGTTAATATCTTAAAAATCTTAGTCCTATTCAAAGTGGTTATCTATTTGGAAGTAATATGCAATAGCGATTTACCTTTATCTTGAGAGAGAGAGAGAGAGAGAGAGAGAGAGAGAGAGAGAGAGAGAGAGAGAGAGAGAGTACCCATCGTTAACCTTCCACTGACTTACCTATCTACCACTTTTAAGTCCACTAATTAACGTTCGTCTAGCTCAATTAACCACCTACCTATAAATTCACTCAGTAATCACCTCAGTATCTTAAGGAGGGGATGGGCGTTTTTATGTTTTCATGTATGTATCTGTTTAGCATTTTTGTGTGTTTTCTCCCTAGACCTCCATCAAGCTTAAAAATCACCCGCCCAAGACCCTCCTTCAAGATAAATTTGTTTCGAGATTTTAAGACGTTCGCCCCATTAATTTGACGATTTAAGACCTTTCGTCTCATGTCTCAATTTTAAGACCTTTTGTGCCATTTAGATGTCAATTCAAGCCAAAAAAAAAAAAAAAAAAAAAAAAAAAAAAAAAAAAAAAAAAAAAGACTCTCGCCGAAGGCTGGTTTAATATAAATTACAGGCTCGCTCTCGCTCTCCAGGAAAAAACTAGACACCTAAATGACAAGCAAAGTCTTAATATTGACAACTAAATTGGCCGAAAGTCTTAAAGTCGCCAAACGGGGAGAGACCCCGTGCTACCGCCAGACGCTGCAGACCTTCTGTCAACGCTCTCACGATATCGATCATAATTTGAGTATTAACTACTCATCCTCTTCATTCTTGTGCATGAAAGGTGGTTAAGAGCACGTTTAACCATCCTGTAGCTTAGTAAGTAACACTGCACGATATTTCGCTGTGTATTGACTGATAAACTTTGTGTTTATCACAAGACTCCTGCTCGGACAGGGCGCCACTAGCGCCATCTATTGTTTTGTTTTGCTTTGTAAACAAACGCTCTCTTATTACTATTTTATATAAAATCGTAGCCCCTAATTTTACCCATTACGTAGCCCCTAATTTTACCCATTACCTACTGTAGTAAGTATCTATTTAACTGCCTTGTATGTAAGTAAAGCTTTGCATATTAATTTGCTAATAAACAATATTGTTTACTAACTAACCTGCCTACAGAGACTAACGCCGACGCCATTTTGTAAACAAACCTTTTGGGGGGATTATACATTAAATTCCAGCAAATTTTGTACCAAATTTAAGTGCATTCATTTATCTTTTCCCCCTAGATATATTCTTGACTTTTTCTCCTCAGACTGATTTTACTTTAAGCTAAGGGTGGTATTTGTACAAACTAACCTAGCCTAACCCAACCTGCCAAGCTTTTGACCTAACCCAAACCTAGCCTAGCCTATAGCCAGCCAATCTGTTTTATTATTAACTCTTGTAGATATTGTATTTAGTATCCTACTGTAGCTATACAGTATATATCTGTAATTTTAGTTGTTGCTTGCACGTTCTTGTAATAACCTTTGACTGATACACTTTTTTTATCTAAAAAGAGTAGGCTACTGCTTTACTAGGCTACAGTGACACCAGGTCCATCTGTTGACACAGTATATTAACCCCTTGTGTGCAGTCACACTTTATTTTAATATAATCTCTATGTGGTGAATTGTATATTTAGTTACATATTCTGTTATACATATATTTGTTTAAGGTTAGGTTATCACACCTGGTAGCCTATTTCTGCGAATTTCAATTTTATTATTTTCGGTTAGGCTATTCAACGCTGGTAGCCTATTATTGCGTATTTCAATTTAAAAAAAAAAAACTTTTGGTTAGGCTATCGCCCCTGGAAGCCTAATTCTGCGTATCTCAACATTTTTGTTTTCGGTTAGGCTATCACCCCTGATAACCTATTTCTGCGTATTTCAGCATATTTGTTTTCGGTTGAAGTGATTGAAGTGTTTTTAAAGTGAGTGAAGTGTTTTAAAGTGAGTGAATTGTTTTTTAAGTGAGTGAAGTGATCTGAAGAAAGTGACTGTCACCATGCCTCGCGCTTGTGCGAACTGCGCCGGTAGGTTTGGTGAGTCCATGTTTGCTACTATCGATCTTCAAGACTGCCGGCTCTGCCAGCAACGAGAGAATTTTACAGTGAAATTAGACGAAGCCTACAACAAGATCAACATCCTCACCATGAAGCTGGAATCACTCCAAGAGTTTGTAACACTCAACGTTGGAGTACCACAAACTTCAATTGTCACCGCAACTCCAGCAGCCACCAACGCCCCAACGTCAACTGCCAACAATTCAACGCCTACAGTAGCCACTTCAGCTGATGTATCCGATACTCAAGATACAAATAGTGACTCTCTTCCCCCTCAAGACAACTTCCGTGTCGTGAGGAACAACGTTTGCCCCAAGACCAGGAAACACATACCGATTACCGAGTGTCAAAACCGTTTCCAGATACTCGCAGACTCAGATGACGAAGAGGAAATAGAAGAAGTCCGGCTCGTGGGAGACTCGATGATACGTGGTCAGCTCACAGAGTTTTGCGCCAGGGCACCTAAGACCAGGAAGCGTTTTTGTATCCCTGGTAGTGGTGTGGATGACGTAGTTGCAGCAGTTGACGAAGTATCAAAGCTGGCCCCTGCTAATACAATGTACGTCATCCACGTTGGATCCAACGATGTGCAGCGAACCCGGTCGGAAGATTTGCTTTTAAAGTACCAGCAGCTGATCAAGTCGTTTAAGGAGAAGTCATCAAGGATCATCGTCTCAGGAATCGTCCCCCGGCTCGGTGTAGAGAGCCGATTTTACAACATAGCCACCAGCACAAATCGTTGTCTAGCAAACCTCTGCAGGAAGGAGAACGTGGGATTCGTCGACACCTGGGACAATTTCTACTACGATGACTATTTGTTTTCGGACGATGGAGTTCATCTGAACCAGGTGGGAGCAGCACGTTTTGGGCGTCTTCTCAACGATGCGGTGAAGGATTTTCGGAGAAGAAATCGACTCAGCACAGGACAACCAGGAAGGAGGACCGAAGACAGCGAGGACGGCAACCTACAAAGGAATTAAATACTAATCCGTCAAGAACCGCGAATTTGGATAAATCTCCACCAACACGACCCAAATTCAAAACCGTCAGGGATAACGACCGAGGACCGAGGACAGCCATGAATGTAAATGTAGATCCGACCAGAACCAAAAATTCGATGAAAGAACGTAATGCGAGTTCTAAAACCGCAACTTTAAAGGTTTTCTATGCAAACGCTCGTAGCATACGCAATAAATTTTCAGATTTAGAGGAACTAGTGTTTACAGAAAATTATGATGTGATTGGCATAACAGAATCTTGGCTCAATACAGAAGATAGAGACTTTTTAGCAGAGTATTCACTTCCCGGTTATGTAATGTTTGAGAACAGCCGAATAAATAAAAATGGAGGTGGCGTTTTATTTTATATCAAAGAAAGTCTTAACCCGACCCTCGTGTCAAAACCTCAAATTGTGAACGTCGACACATCTTTTGTGCTAATAAAGAATAATAAAGGTACAAAAATAATACTTGCGTTAATATACAGACCTCCAGCTCAATCAGTGCAAACTGACCGAGAAATTTACGAACAAATTGCAGATGTAAGTAACTCACAAGATACCGTAATTTTTGGCGACTTTAATTTACCTGTGACCAAGTGGGGCGATACTCTTACTTCACACTCCGGACATGACTTGTATACGAACTTGCAAGAGAGTTCGCTTTATCAATTTGTTCGAACGCCGACCCGTGGTAATAACGTTCTTGACATTGTACTTGCAACAAAAGAAGAATTGATAGAGAATTTGAATGTTGGTGATGAATTCAGTAACAGCGACCATCGTACGATAACTTTCACTTTAAAGTTTACTAGTAACGAACCAAATAGTAGCATCGAAAAAGTCCCTAATTTCAAGAAAGCAAACTTCCATAAACTTAGAGCTATGTTTAAAGAAACTGACTGGAGCTTTTTAATTAACAATAACGACATAAATACATCTTGGAAGTTATTCGAAACCACTTACCTAAAAGCAGTGCAAGACTGCATACCATCGAAAATACGGCGTCCAGGCCATAATAATAAGCCCAAATGGTGGAATAAAGATATTTCAAACTGCCTGCTTGCTAAAAAATTTGCTAATGATAGATTAAAATCCTCACAAAATGACGAAGAACGGGTGAAATTTGTAGAGCTACGACGCAAAGCCAAAAAGTTAATTAAGCAAAGTAAAAAGACCTTAGAGTTACATATTGCGAATCAAAGTAAAACAAACCCGAAAGAATTCTATAGTTATATCAGAAAGAAAAAAGTAGTTACTTCAACTGTTGGACCGTTAGTCGATGAAAAAGGAGAATACACCAAAGACGAAGTACAAATGAGTAATGCCCTCAATACCTTCTTTGCATCAGTTTTTACAACCGAAGACCTCAGTGATATCCCTACACCATCGCCGATTCAGATTGATAATTCAGATGTTCTAAGCAATATCACCGTTACAGAGAGAGAAGTATTGAATTGTTTAGATAAACTCAAAGTAAATAAAACGCCAGGACCTGATACAATCTCGCCTAGAGTTCTAAAGGAAGCTAAGAATGAGCTCTCCAAACCACTGACATTACTATTCAATAAATCCTTGCAGTCTGGAACTATGCCTGATCAGTGGAAGCTAGCCAACGTAACACCGATATTCAAAAAAGGCAGCAAATCTCTACCCAGTAACTATCGTCCAATTAGCTTAACCTCAGTTGTATGTAAAATGCTAGAAACGGTCATACGAGACAGACTCGTAAATCACTTAGAGGAAAATAACATACTTAAAGATACTCAACACGGCTTTCGTAAAAAACGTTCCTGTTTAACAAACCTCTTAGACTTCTTCCACGATATCCTCAACCTCTACGATGAGAGTAAAGCTGTAGATATTATATACCTTGATTTTCAAAAGGCCTTTGACAAAGTTCCCCACAAACGTTTACTGCTAAAACTAAAAGCGCATGGAATACAAGACGGTGTGTTGAAATGGATAGAAAATTGGCTCAACAACAGAAAGCAAAGAGTAGTCATAAACGGTAAGGCATCTAAATGGACCAATGTAAGTAGCGGGGTACCCCAGGGATCGGTACTAGGACCAATTCTCTTTCTAATTTACATCAACGACATAGATGAGGGTCTCACCTGCACAATCTCAAAATTTGCTGACGATACAAAAATTGCAAATAGCGTACTCTCAAAAGAACAAGTTGACGATATGCAACACAATCTAGATAAATTGTCATGTTGGGCCCAAATTTGGCAAATGAGTTTCAATGCGGATAAATGTAAAGTACTACATGTCGGATACCTAAATGAGAAAGCAAACTATTCGATGAATGGCACTCAGCTTAAGAATGTAAACAGAGAAACTGATCTGGGAGTAACAATATCGAGTAACCTAAAACCGAGTCAACAATGTTCAGAAGTTGTTAAGAAGGCAAACAAAATAATTGGCTTTATAGGCAGGTCATTTGAGCATAAATCCAAAGAAGTTATCCTAACCCTTTACAATTCCTTAGTCCGCCCTCTTCTGGAATACTGCGTTCAATCCTGGTGCCCTTATTACCAAAAAGATATAAACAAGCTAGAACGAGTTCAACGTAGAGTTACCAAAATGATACCTAGCCTAAAGAACAAACCATACGAAGAGCGTCTTAGAGAATTAAATCTATTTCCTTTAACCCAGCGCAGATTAAGAGGCGACTTAATTCAAGTGTTCAAAATCATCAAAGGCATCGACAATATGAACTGTAGTAAGTACTTCACTATCGACCAATCTAATTACACACGGGGAAACGGTTGCAAAATTATTGGTAAATCTTTTAACTCGCACGAATCTAAGAATTTCTTCTTCAATCGAGTTGTCAACTTGTGGAATGGGCTTCCCCGAAACGTTATAGACTGCAGCACCGTTGATTCATTTAAATTCCGCCTAGACAAATATCTCGCATCAAACCCGCGACTGACTGCGTTTGTAAATGAATAACTTTATCCTCCCCTCAGTTACTAACCCATATGTCCCCTACTAACTTCCTAGTCCTGCCACGTTAGTGGCAGGGCAGTAGTTCCCTTTCCAATGTTCCCTTACCCACTCTAAACCACTGTTTGGACACTTGATCCTCAGTGTTTTGGAGGACAAGCAGCCTAGAAGGGTCACTAGATCTGTTGTTGCTTGATTTCCTTTGTACTCCTTTGTACTCCTTTGTCTGAACGTCATAACATCTTAAAACTAGTGGGGCTAAACACGAGGGAGAAGGGGGACCATACAAACGACTCATCCCCCTTAAACTTAGGTTGATCTTGTATTCTTAGAGCTATTTTTAGACAGTAAATTTGGGAATTGGTCCTACAACGTAAATCCAGGTATCTCATGTAATATTGATTTACTTATTTTGGTTTACTATAAAATCAAATATATATATATATATGTCTCCACGTGATCTCTATCATTATTAATAATAAGAAAAATAAAAACAAAACACAAACAATGCAATAGTCTACGATCTGCCCAAAATGGGAAAATACCTTGACAACATACTGTACAATTGTCTGCACAAGTATCTGGTACATTATTGTATGATATACTTGAGGTAGAGAACAACGATAGATGACTGACTCGGGCATGTGTTTCAATGGAATATTTCAAAATGTTACATCATATATATTTATATTTATATATATATATATATATATATATATATATATATATATATATATATATATATATATATATATATATATATAGATATATATAGCTAGATATACAGTAGATAGATAGTTAAATATATATATATATATATATATATATATATATATATATATATATATACAGTATATATATATATATATATATATATCTGCAGCTGTTCTACATTATAATAATACAAACACAATTTAACCCCGGTGCACAGATAAAGTTAAATTCCAGTTTGGCTCTGGCCGTACCTTTCTTGTAGTATCAGAACTCTGGCGTGGCTGTGACAAGCTCACTATAAGATATCGTCCCAGAAAACTACCTGGACGCCGGGAAAAGTAATTGAATTTTGGAGGGCTAGCCTTGCTGGTGCACGAGACATGGTTCCTGATATATAATAGGATTATAACTATGGCCTTGTTAAAAACGTTCGGCCCATTAGTTTTGCGATTTTATAGCCTTTCGCCCCATTTCTTTGTCAATAATTAGACTTTTAGAGTGTCATTTAGGTGTCAATGTTTTCCTGGCGAGCGATAGCGAGCCTGTAATCAAAGAGGGTTCGGCCATCCACCGGGACATTTTTCTACCGAAAAATGTACTGTACATATTATATCTAGAAGATTTTTTTTTGTTTAAAGGTTGATGGAGGTCTAGGGAGGAAACTAAGAACATAATAAATACATAAATTAACCGATAACAAAAAACATAAAATAAAAGTTCCTCCTTAATTAACGAACAAGAAAGGGATATAGAAATTGTTATCGTCATTAATTCACAGGTTCTTATACTTTATTTGGTCACACCATTCCCACATGTTTATGAATATGGCCGTAAGAGAAAATTGAACTACCTTTTAAGGGGAGGTTTTTAGTTTGTTTCGTACTCCTCCAGCAATCTTAAAATTTCACCCCCTTGACCCCCTTTCAAGATAAATTTGTACATTTTTCGGTAGAAAAAAAAGTCCCGGCCAAAGGCCGGTTACTCTTAAATTATAGGCTCGCTATCGCTCGCCAGGATAAAATCGACACCTAAATGGCAAGAAAGGTCTTAAAATTGACAGAATGGGGCGGAAATTCTTAACATCACCAAACTAATGGTGCAAACGTCTTAACATCTCAAAAGCAATGGGGCTAGACATGAGGGAGAAAGGGGTAAAGAAAAAAAGTCCCTCAAGTGGAAATCTGCCCTTAACAGTTGTCAAATGATGTCTTCTATATAATGTCAAGGTAATTATTAGCCAGGGTAATATAAGAACATTTGGGATCGTGATTGGTTCCACGTCTTTCATGTCGGATCAATGGTAATTTAATCCCCCAACATGCAACCATGTCTGGAAATTACAATAGAATAATATTGAAGGAGTTCAAGAATTATGGTCACAATAAGATTTGTTCTACCTCAGAAAAACTCCCCTCAGAAGTTGGTATATAGTAGTTGTTTTCAGTTAAGAAATTCAAGACAAGAGTAGATTGGGTATTGGACACTCTGCAAAGAGTGTAGTGCACTTTACATATTATTTTGTTTTACCTAATCGGGGTCCATGCCGATACTGCTATTCCTTATAACTCTTTGTAACTTTCCATCCCAGGCGTTCATTACTTCATCCCTGCTAGCCATCTTAAATTTCCCCCTCTCGCCTCGTTCATCTTACAATAAATTAACAGTCTTGCCTGGGTCATAAGTTTATTACCCTCCCCTTAAAGCTGAAGGAACGCAGGTAGGTTTCTGCGACGAATTTATATGTGATTCAAGCATATACGATGAATCACTATATATCATTGTTGAGAGCTTGAGGATATACTGTATAATGTGGTGCTGACTATTGGTTGTTATTATTACCTTCAATAGTACACAAGCCAAGACATGAACGTGGGACAAACGTAATATAGCTAACAATATTAAACCACCATAACAATTTTAGGGGAGGGTTTTAGTTTGTTCCCTAGACCTCCATCAAGCTTAAAATTATACCCCCTAGACCCCCTTTCAAGATAAATGTGTACATTTTTCGGTAGAAAAATTTCCCTGCCGAAGGCCGATTCCTCTTAAATTACAGTCGCTATCGCTCGCCAGGAAAAAAAATCGACACCCAAATGGCACGAAAGGTCTTAAAATGTACAGCAATGTGGCTAAAGCTCTTAAAATCACCCAACTAATGGGGCGAACGTCTTATAATCTTAAAAAAGCAGTGGGGCTAAACATGAGGGAGAAATGGATCCAGAAAACATCTCTCAAGTTGAAATCTCCCCTTAACCCTTTCACGATACGAGAACGCGTTTCTTCCTTATATTCTGGCTATTAGTAGAGGATTTTATTCAGTTTAGGAAGAGATTGTGGGAGTCAGAAGGTTAATGGAAATAAATGTTACCCACTTAATTTCAAGACTGCCAAGGGAAAGTGATAGTAACTTAAACATTGCACAGCTTACTAGCAAGATTATTGGCCCACTATTGATTGTGTTACGACCGGGCACTCGGGTACACTAGGGCTCTTACACAGGACTCGAGTATGGCTCGCTGCCACAACGGAAACACACGATCCCAACCCCAGAGTACTGCCAGCCGAACAAAAAACGCCACTACCCTCCAGAGTTCTATCTGCTATAACGGGGTATACAAGAACTCGGTACTAGCGTTTCACACAACAGACTAATAACTAGACGGGAGTTATCTAGTCTGGTCCACAATCAAACAAAGAAGAAAGTACTACAACACTAAAGAATAGTGTTGGCCGAAGCCGAAGTAATCCACCCTTGAACTAAGAACTTAAGAAGTCCTCCACCCTCTACTTCGGATCGGCACTATTACGTTACGTTAAACAATAGTCCTCGAGCATCAAGCAAGGAATCTTCTGATAAGTTAGATGCTTCTCGAATACTCATAAGAAGTAAGTATCGGATTTTGAACAGCAATTTAATGAATAACTCACTGGTAATTAAAGGCTTTAAATTGACATAAGAAGAATTATAAGAATAAGCAATAGGATATGGCAAACATTAAGAAGAAGTACTCCGACAATGCACTGGCAATAGCCTACTAAGATTGTGCTCGTGGGCCACTAATCTCTGAAGTAGCTAAGCGTGCCACACATGAAATCAATAGTGCTTAAACAAT
This sequence comes from Lithodes maja, assembly GCA_037953745.1. Lineage (NCBI taxonomy): Eukaryota > Metazoa > Arthropoda > Malacostraca > Decapoda > Lithodidae > Lithodes > Lithodes maja. The sequence goes on along the minus strand of JBAKBP010034509.1, from coordinate 9,621 downwards.
AATATACATAAGGAGAAGCTTCAATACTATACTGTATCTGCTGGTCGAGCAAAGTCTAGCTGGGATATCTAAGGTTAAGAGACAATGGCTGAGCAAGCGGCTCGTAGCCTAGCGAGGTCCTTAAGACTGTGCGGCCAAATTACGGTAATTGACGGGATGCTCTCTTGAGAGATCCAGATCACTAGTATCTGGTTCTCTCCTGGCGATCCTCTCAAAGTCAAGCAAAATGAGATAGCACAGTGTTGGGTGGCACAGGCAAAAGCCCTCACTCGCAACACAGTGCTAAACTCCCACGGTACACAGTCAGAAAGACCACCTAGGCGTTCCACGTCTCCGTTGCAATTGTACTGGTTCAACCGCAACCTAGTACTCATAGGAAATCACAACTCAGAAACCCTATCCCAGTCTAGCATTGCCTAAACCAGCAGAAAACAGGAACATGAATAATCGCACACAGGGAAATGCATATACGAGTGCAACAAACATCAATCAATCCTATTCTAGTTAACCCTTCCAAAAATAGGCTATCTAACAGGCACTTATCTCGTGAGAACTCAAGCGATAATACTTTGGCTGACTAAATCTGCACCAAAGGGGTCATTGAGGTTATAAAGGGTCGAGAAGGGAAGAAGATAGGCTGTTCAGAGAGTAGAGAAAGTTCACATCAGTCGGAAGAATATGGATAGTTGCAAGGGATATGAGAAGTCGCTTTGCCTGATGAGTTCTGAAGAATGGTGGCAAGAACCTCTCTTTTTATACTCGGCCCTCTAGCGGCATATCTCAAACTACTTAAGGACCGCCCACTGGCAATCATGACGTCATATTCTCTCTCAATCTGGGATCGACAAAGGATTTCCCACGCGCTGAGAGGGAGGAAGGGAGGAGGGAGGAGGGAATTAGGCCTACCTGCCCGCGTGGCGCACTCACTGGTCCCCGTTACGTAATATCTCTCTCTCTCTCCTCTCATCATTACATATAAGTCCCACACACAATACTTATAACTAATGATATAAAATAGAACTCGTTGACTCAGATGAAAACAAAATACATATTTATAATACTTATAGTACAACGGCTCACATAAACTAAGTTAGGAAACTCTACACAGACTACAGCCAAAGTTCCTGCCCTGACGATCCTAGCGAGAGTGGGGCCTGACTGGGCGTTCTGTACAGCATGCTCATACTCGACATGCGTCACACCTCCCCCAAGATTTTACTTGCTCAACCCTGAGCTAAAATCTGATATACAGAACCCCATCAAACCCCTCACACCCAGCGACCGCATGGCACTAAAACAACGCTGAGTTTATCACTAAAACACATCTTATAAAAAAAAAAAATCACATTTCATAACTCCTCCCAACAATAGTAAAAGACACAATATCATGCTCCCAGAGCGAGCTTACAGCAGCTCAGCCGTTTGATAGTTCGTGGACTACTCAAACTTTATAGGCTATGACAAACTTATACAATTATCTTCATCAAAAAGAAAGAGTTTTTATATGATTTTTATATTTTAATATGTTTTTTTCCGGCTGCACTATAAGGGCAGCCTATTTTCTTCTATACCAAACGCTCAACAATCCTGCTTTACGACCCAATACGCTGGGCTACAACCGCGAGCCAACAAGCACCAAGCGCAAAATACTATTCAAACTAAAGCAGGAGGCTACCCGTGTGTCAATCTACCCAGGATCATATACCCTTGAACGACCATCTGCAACCACGTTGTCACAACCGGCAATATGGCGTATGTCCAGGTTATATACCAATAACCTTAGTGACCACCTGGTCAGCCTCATATTCCGATTGTGAAACTGGTCCAAGATCTTGAGAGGGTGATGATCTGGGTAAACTACAACGACCGGACCATAGGCTGGAACATAGACCTCGAAATGCCCCAGCGCATCATCGTCCTTTTCACTTTCATTCATCAGGTTCTGAAACGTTGCTAGTGCATTCTTAAGTCCGTCAGGCATAACATTGCACTGGTAGGTACTCCCGTCCACAACAAAACCACATACCTCTTTAGCACGCTCGGACAAAGTTACAAGCAACGACCACTCACGACATTCCTTATCCCTCAGACCCTTCGTCCACACGTAATCCAGCTCTGCTTGCACCATAGGCTGTCGAGCAGGATTTATACGGTAGGGAATTAAACTGAGCCTTGCACTATCTCCAGCCTGCATGTCGGATTCTACCCCGTACATCAGGCCTGGAGAAGCAACAAACATGCGAAAGTACTGCCATAGCCTAGTAAATAACTGCCTTGCACTGTCTCCACGAACAACATGCCTAGTGCCCTCCCACAACCCAGCCGAGACCGCAGCTTCTAACCTGTAGTCTCCCTCCTTCTCCACCTTCGTCCCTAGAACAGCCAGGTCATGAGAGGGACAATCAGTACCACCCGTGCAGTCACTCCCACAGTTCATTATTGCTAAGGCTTCCCCGCCGATACCGTACATGCGCACCCCCGCATTCCTTGTGACGACATCTGCCTGCGCAGCATCACCGCTTTCAGCGACATGGCCAGATACAGTCGGTCTATGGTAGGGCTGTTGCATTAGACTAGAGCAGCGTTGGGAGGCTATGCGACGACCGGGCACTGCGATACCACAGCCGACCTTACCAATCTGCTCAATGTCCTCCTTTTGACCACCACCCTTGGCAGCCATGGGTCGACCCTGACCTGGCAACCATGCCAAAGCCTCGTCGCCCACCTTAAACCACCGAAACAACGAGGCTAACGGTCTTTCAACAGTCACGTGACCTGCCCGTGGAACATCTTGCACCGCCCGAGTTGTGAGACTCAGGGGCTCGGCACAACCAGTGGGGTATGAACCGAGCTGGTGCTGGAGTGCTGCACACTGCTCCTCAGGCAGGTGCTCTAGCGCTTCCACAGCCACCAGACTCGTGTCCCCCGCCCACGGCTCCGCCGAGACATAACAATCCCTACTCTCCTCCACCTGTGCCCTACTACCCCCCTCTCCTTCTCCACCTTGGCCGCGGCAGACCAACGCAGGGACAGCAGGATGCTCAGGTGGTTGCCTCACAAACTCCTCCAACAGGTTCACATGACATGCTTCCCCGTCCTCGTGTTTGATCTCGACAGCACCATTACCACACTTCTGAACTTCCGGATCCTCCAACTGCAGTTTACAAATATCTGAGGGAACCAACCTGTCTAGATGCTTCCGAAGCAACCCAAGTCCTTCCCCAATATCAAACTGAGCAACCCTTTTTTCTCTCCGTGTGCAACGTTGCTGCCCCGGAGTCTCTTCCGGCCCTACCTCCTCACTAGCTGTGACAGGTCCTGGGGCCTCTCCAGACTCTAACATAGGTGCCAATACTGAATCACCCAGGAGAGCCGCCGAGTCAAAACTCTTAAAACCAACTCCAGCTTTAGCCTCCTCCTGTTGATCGTTCCTCTGCTGGTCTGAAGACGGAGGACTAGGCTGTGACACTTTAGCTGCCCGAGCTCGGGTGACAGCACACGCCATGGGTTCTGCCTGGCACCGCTCGACACACTCTTGCTCTTCCCTACTCACGTCGGCCGGCCTCTCGGCAACGACTAAGGGTAGAACCTCAGAAGCGGGCATTGCAAAGTCGTTGCCGAGAAGAAGGTCGACGCCCTCCACTGGCAGTTTCTCCACAATCCCGACATCCAATTCACGTGTCACACCATCCACCTCCAACTCCAACCGCACCAGCGGGTATGACCGAGTTGCATTAATACCCTGCACCACTACCACCCGAGCCGCATTTATAGGGTAGCCAGTCAAGTTATTCATCAGAGTCTGGGAAGCACCTGTATCACGCAAGACCTCTACTCCATGCTTGCGCCCCGCCCACATCACGCAACCCCGTCCTCTATGGTCGCAAAAAACATCCTGAGCAGGGTTCGAGCCTCCCAGGTGCTTCTGCATTGGCTGTGCCTCAGCCTCTGACGAACTGCCCCAGGCAAACTCAGAAAACTTCGGAGACACACCAATGTTGCAGGCCAAAGACACAGCTGCTGTAGGTGGTTTGCTAGGACAGACTCTTGCAAAGTGCCCCTTTTCATGACAATGATAACACTCCAACTCCCCTCTGGGCTTCCCTTGGTACTGGGAAGGGCCCGGCCCCTTCTTAAATGGGACGGTGCTAGTCTTGTGGTCAGTCTTGGTATCATAGCTCTTGTACTTGTTTGCATAATGTATATCACTAACTCGGGGGGGTGGGGCGTCACGCCCCTTGTTACCTGCCTCACTACGCTGGGCAGACCCGCACCCACGAATTAGTGATAGCCGGAGGTCAGCCATCTCAGCTGCCTCCTGTAGAGTTTTAGGGTTCTTTTCTTTAATAGTTAAAGTCATATCTGCACCAGTACACTTATAAAACTGCTCGAGCAGAAACAGCTCAGTCAACTGTTCGGCCGTCTCAGCTTTCTCAGAACGTGTCCAGTTAGCAAGTGCATCTTTTAAGTCCCGGGCATGTTCAAGAAAGGTCGCCTCCCTAGTCTTTGTAACACCCCGAAACTTCAATCGATATGTTTCTGGTTGCAACTCGTATGCCCGTAGGACAGCTCTCTTCAATACTGGGTAGTCAATGCAAGACTCTAAAGGCAGTGCATCATAAGCCTTCAGACCCTTACCCGTAAGTCTTGAGGAGACTAGAGCTGCCCACTTCTCTTCAGGCCAATTATGCTCCCTACACTTCTTCTCAAAACGATTAAAAAATTCTGTGACTTCAGTTTCACTAAATGCCGGCACCAATTTGACTAAGTGGGACAAGGACTGTTCTCTTACTTGGCCCTCACGGCCCATCCGAATCCCTGTCGACTCTGCACGAGTCTTATCTAAATCTATTTGAGCACAATATTTCTCTGAGTCGTACCTAAGCTCAGCCTCGTGCCTCCTAGTCTCATTCTCCGCCTCAATCTCATGCCTCCTAGTCTCATTCTCCTGCCTCCTGGTCTCATTCTCCTGCTTCCTAGTCTCAGCCTCAATCTCCTTCTCCTGCTTCCTAGCCTCAATCTCAATTTTAGCAAGCTCAAGTTTAAATATCATATCTGGAGACAGGCAGGAAGAGGGAGCTGCCACTACTGAAGGAGGGGGGGCAAGAACTGGGGAACCACCATACGCACCGCCCGAGGGCACTCCAATCTTCCAATTCTCATCCCTCTGTGGGAGGGTGCTAACCTCCGGTACTTGAGTGGACGGCACTGTGGGAGTCGAGTGAGAGGGGATCTGGGGAGGAACCCCCCCAAACGCCCTCTCCCCCGAAACCCCATGTCGCCCACGCAACACCCAGGAAATCAGCTCCCCCTTGGACATCCCTCCTACATTGGATAGACCCAAAACCTTGGCTATCAGGTGCAAGCCATAAATATTCACCCCAGTCAGCCTCTCCTCCGTCACATGGTACTGCTTACTCACAAAAACTCTAGCATCCTCCTCACTGATTACTAACGGCACCTCTTCAACTGGCATCTCTCGCTCCTCGTCAATACTAGGGCACGACATACTGAAGTTCACAAAAAATTCTCGAGACAAAAGTGTTAAACTCCCTTATGTAAGCACTAATTACTAAGTTAACTGGAGTCTCTTAAATGCTCTCCTAATTGCCTTACAAAAAAAAATATTCTTCAATATGCACGCTAAAGTACGAACAAACAAATGTTGTACAACTCTGCAAAAAATTATACTGTTCACAAAATCCTAAGCAAGGTCGCCATTTGTTACGACCGGGCACTCGGGTACACTAGGGCTCTTACACAGGACTCGAGTATGGCTCGCTGCCACAACGGAAACACACGATCCCAACCCCAGAGTACTGCCAGCCGAACAAAAAACGCCACTACCCTCCAGAGTTCTATCTGCTATAACGGGGTATACAAGAACTCGGTACTAGCGTTTCACACAACAGACTAATAACTAGACGGGAGTTATCTAGTCTGGTCCACAATCAAACAAAGAAGAAAGTACTACAACACTAAAGAATAGTGTTGGCCGAAGCCGAAGTAATCCACCCTTGAACTAAGAACTTAAGAAGTCCTCCACCCTCTACTTCGGATCGGCACTATTACGTTACGTTAAACAATAGTCCTCGAGCATCAAGCAAGGAATCTTCTGATAAGTTAGATGCTTCTCGAATACTCATAAGAAGTAAGTATCGGATTTTGAACAGCAATTTAATGAATAACTCACTGGTAATTAAAGGCTTTAAATTGACATAAGAAGAATTATAAGAATAAGCAATAGGATATGGCAAACATTAAGAAGAAGTACTCCGACAATGCACTGGCAATAGCCTACTAAGATTGTGCTCGTGGGCCACTAATCTCTGAAGTAGCTAAGCGTGCCACACATGAAATCAATAGTGCTTAAACAATAATATACATAAGGAGAAGCTTCAATACTATACTGTATCTGCTGGTCGAGCAAAGTCTAGCTGGGATATCTAAGGTTAAGAGACAATGGCTGAGCAAGCGGCTCGTAGCCTAGCGAGGTCCTTAAGACTGTGCGGCCAAATTACGGTAATTGACGGGATGCTCTCTTGAGAGATCCAGATCACTAGTATCTGGTTCTCTCCTGGCGATCCTCTCAAAGTCAAGCAAAATGAGATAGCACAGTGTTGGGTGGCACAGGCAAAAGCCCTCACTCGCAACACAGTGCTAAACTCCCACGGTACACAGTCAGAAAGACCACCTAGGCGTTCCACGTCTCCGTTGCAATTGTACTGGTTCAACCGCAACCTAGTACTCATAGGAAATCACAACTCAGAAACCCTATCCCAGTCTAGCATTGCCTAAACCAGCAGAAAACAGGAACATGAATAATCGCACACAGGGAAATGCATATACGAGTGCAACAAACATCAATCAATCCTATTCTAGTTAACCCTTCCAAAAATAGGCTATCTAACAGGCACTTATCTCGTGAGAACTCAAGCGATAATACTTTGGCTGACTAAATCTGCACCAAAGGGGTCATTGAGGTTATAAAGGGTCGAGAAGGGAAGAAGATAGGCTGTTCAGAGAGTAGAGAAAGTTCACATCAGTCGGAAGAATATGGATAGTTGCAAGGGATATGAGAAGTCGCTTTGCCTGATGAGTTCTGAAGAATGGTGGCAAGAACCTCTCTTTTTATACTCGGCCCTCTAGCGGCATATCTCAAACTACTTAAGGACCGCCCACTGGCAATCATGACGTCATATTCTCTCTCAATCTGGGATCGACAAAGGATTTCCCACGCGCTGAGAGGGAGGAAGGGAGGAGGGAGGAGGGAATTAGGCCTACCTGCCCGCGTGGCGCACTCACTGGTCCCCGTTACGTAATATCTCTCTCTCTCTCCTCTCATCATTACATATAAGTCCCACACACAATACTTATAACTAATGATATAAAATAGAACTCGTTGACTCAGATGAAAACAAAATACATATTTATAATACTTATAGTACAACGGCTCACATAAACTAAGTTAGGAAACTCTACACAGACTACAGCCAAAGTTCCTGCCCTGACGATCCTAGCGAGAGTGGGGCCTGACTGGGCGTTCTGTACAGCATGCTCATACTCGACATGCGTCACAATTGTACGTTGAATGATTTGTTTTACGATTCTGTATATTTGACATAGATGCAGTGACTGATAATTATGTCCGCTGCTAATTTTTGTATTTAAGATGATTGCATTTCAGGAAGTTATCACGGTGTGTGATAATGATGTTTCCATTTATGTCTATAATATGAAATGTTACCTAAAATACTAGAAGTAATACTTACTTATATTAATAATTGTATAAATATAATTATATGTAAATAGGTATACCGGTAGCTAAATAGAAATATATAAATGTATATATGAATATAATATCTCTTGGGCTAGGCCATTGCTATTCCAAACCTAAACAGAGTAAGTATTTGAGTTAACAAATATGATGGTGTGTCAGTGTCTGTTTTGTGTTCACAGTTATGGCATAGATATATAAATTGTGTATAGTACTTCACTGTGATATCTCGAACGAGTATAAAAGCATATATTGTTTGAAATCAACAAACAGAAGCCGGAGAAGGAAACGTGAGATTACCTTGTTATGATGAACCAAGCATTTCTATTTGGCTCTCGTCTTTGTGTGAAGGAGTCATTGTTTACTGGTTGTATTAGATAGTCTCTCTTCATGCAACAAGGTGTGTGTGTGTGTGTGTGTGTGTTTTGTGTGTGTGTGTGTGTGTGTGTGTGTGTGTGTGTGTGTGTGTGTGTGTGTGTGTGCAATATTTACTTGTGGTTGGTAATCTGTCGTTCATACAGGGTGTGTCATGCAGGGTGTTTGTCAGCGTGATGAAGTGTTTATTAGTGTGTGTGTGTGTGGAGTCAGTGTTTACAAGTTGAGTTGAGGAATCTGTCGCTCATACAATAATATCGATTATGGTGTCTCATAATGTAAAATTTCAACATTGGCAGACGATACCAAAATTGAAAACATGGTAGTGTTTCCATTGCATGTTCAACAGATCCAACATTATTTAAATACATTGTAAAACTGGGCCCAAACCTGGCAAATGAGTTTCAATACCAAAACATGTAAAGTACTATAAATTATGTAGGATACAAAAGCGCAAAGGCAAATTACTCAATGAATGGTAGTTATCTCAAAATCGCTGATAAAGAAACTGACTAACTTAATTAAAACCCAGGCAATAATGTACCGATGTAATTAATAAAGCAAATATAATTATTGGTTCCATTGGCAGATCATTCGAATACAAATCCAAAGACGTTATTCTCACATTAGGCAATTAATAGTTTCGCCCCCATCTGGGATACTGCGTACAAGTTCGGTGTCCATGTTATCAAGATGGCATTGGAAAACTGGAGAGAATACAGAGGAGAGTAAAAAAAATATTTCTAGACTTATAAATATACCATACGAAGACCGTCTAAGATAATTGAATCTTTAGTTTAACAAAGCGCAGGCTGTGAGGGGATTTAATTCAAATAATTATTAAAGTTATTAAAGGTCTTGACAATATATATATTTAGTGCTTCACAATTGACAAATTAAATTACACTAGAGGAAATGGTTATAAGATTATTAGAAAGTCTTTTCGCTCACAAGAGGCAAAACAAATATTTTTTTCAATAAAGTGGCAAACTTATGGGATAGACTACTTGGATATGTCATCAAGTGTTGTACTATCCAATCGTTCAACAACGACTTGATGTATACCTCGCTCTTAACCCCCAATTAACTACTTTTACAAATCAATCGAAATCCAGCATTGATTTTTTTTCATATTGACTAGGTAAGTTAGATACAAACAGCTTCGTAAGGATCAATCAATCTGATAAACTATTTTGATGGTGTAATGGTTAGAGCGTGTAAGTTCTGTATGTGATATCCTAGGTTCGAATCCTGGGGGAATCACATGCTTTCATTAATTTCATTTGGGGTGTTATTGGTGTTAAGAACTATGTTTAAAAAGTGCTTATTTTACTTTTTACTCCTTTTTACTCCTCCTTTATGTCATGTAGTGTGTGTGTGTGTGTGTGTGTGTGTGTGTGTGTGTGTGTGTGTGTGTGTGTAGTCATTGTTAACGTGTTGAGTTTGTTATCAGTCGTCTTCAATCTACA
>JBAKBP010034508.1:0-20609 GCA_037953745.1 Lithodes maja | reverse complement strand
GTGAGTTCATTGCTCAATAGGTGGCATTCTGATAGTGATGGTCCGAGTCTAGGAGATGCGACAGTGAAGAAATGGAGCGAGGCAGCTTCAGAGATGTGGCTGCTTCGAGGCGTGAGTGGGAAACTAAGCCCCATGCATCCTGCGAAGGCAAGATGGCAGGGGCTGGCTGCAGCTAAAAGTGCTTCACATGTCTCATTCATAGAGTGGAACGAGACCTCACAGGCTTCCCATACGTTCCATATGGCCGAATCATCTCAAGGTGTTCCTTTTCACACTTTCCAGTACTTCCTCATTCGTCTGTCTATCCCTCCATGTAACTCAACATGCACTTCTTAAGTAACTCATTTCCACCCCTCTCACTCTTGGTCTGAGTTTCTCCACCAACGTCCATGCTTCGCTTCCTTAAGTCAGTGTCGGGACTACCACACTGTCATGCAAGGACTTCTTCACTTCCATGCTGACCACCCTATTTCTTGTTACTGCTTTCAGAGTTCCTACAACCCTCTTCCCCTGTTGCACCCTCTCCCGCACTTTCATCCATACTCCCATCTTTACTCAGCATACTGCCCAGATACTTAAATGAGCTGACAATTTCCATAGCCTGACCGTTAAACTTCACCTCGCACTCTGTGGCTTCACCCCTTTCCAAGACCATAACCTTGCTCTTCCCGGCATTTACCTTCAGATTCCGTTTTTCGTACACTGTTCCAAACATATTTACCAGACCCTGCAACTACCATTCATTATCGCTAATCAGAACTGTATCATCAGCAAACAGCAGTACAGGTAGCTTCCACTCGTTTCCCTCCCTTATCAGCAATACACCAGCATCCACTTCTCTTCCTTGTATTTCTATCATGACGCCATCCATGTATACAGTAAACAACCACAGGGACATCACACACCCCTGTTTCAACCCATCATTCAGATAAAAGAACTCAATCTGCTCATTCTCCACACGTACTACCGCCTTTGTACCCTCATACATGCTCTTCACTGCTTTCAGCAACTTGCCATCTGCTCCGTATATTCTAAGTACGTTCCACATTCCTTCTCTATCCACTCTGTCTCAAAGTCCATAAAGGCAACATACACCTTATGTTGCTTCTCTAGATATTTATCCACTACACATTTCAGGTTCAAAATCTGATCTACACATCCTCTTCCCTTCCCAAAACCGCCCTGCTCGTATCCATTTCTCCGTTCTCGCTCTCACTCTCTCAATCACTACCCTACTTTACACCTTCCTAACTACGTTTAGAAGACATATTCCTCGGTGGTTGCTACACACTCCTCTTTCCCCTTTACCCTTATATTGGGGGACTATAATGCCTGTCTTTCAGTCATCAGGTTAGCTCCCCTAGTTTGCTGGTTTGCACATTTTCCATACCCATTCGAGCACTATCTCACCACCATACCTCAGCATTTCCCTACACACTCCCTCTATTCCTGGTGTTTTCCCCATCTTCACTCTTTGCATGGCTTCACACACTTCTGACCTCCTGATCCCCACCTCCTCCTCATCTACTTCTCTTATTCTCCCTCTCATACCCCAGCCAACTATGTTTGCTGGCACTTCATTCCTTACATTCAACAATTCGTTGAAATACTCCCTCCATCTTTTGACTCTCTCTTGCTTCTCGGCTAGCACTCGCCCATTATTGTCATTCAAACCCTTATTGTTTCCCTTGCTACCTTCCCTAACTTTGTTTACTCCAAACATATCACATGCTGCACAGATCTCTACCTTAACCACTTTGCTCACCTCCTCCTCTTCCTCTATATATTCCAGGTCAAACCTACCTAGTCGTCTTTCTACTGCTCTCCTGAACTCTTCATTGATTTCCTCCTCCTGAAACCTATTCACCCTCCTCGCCATTCCACCTTCCTCTCGCCTCCCTCCAGCTCTCTTCACCCACTTCGTTTGTATCCTAATTTTAGCTACTACTAAATAATAGTCTGACAGACCCCCTCCAATACCCCTATACACCCTAGCATCCAGCACAGATTACTTCATTCGTTCATCCACACATATATAATCAATCAGTGCCTTTCGTACCACCACTGTCTTATCCTTATCCTTCTTCCTCCACACCACTTTCCATGTGTACCTGTGTATCATTCTGTGTCGGAAGAAGGTGTTGGCTATCCACAGCCTCCTCCCCACACATATGTCCACAAGTGCACTACCATTCCCATTCACCTCTGATGGTACACTCCACCCTCCCACCACTCCATCAACTTTCTTATCACCCACCTTCCCATTCATATCCCCAATCAGAAATATTGTGGAGGCACGCCTCCACATTCACCGAAGAACTCCTCTTTCTCTCCTACAGTTCTATCTTGTCGGAGCATACAGACACACAACCACCCACGTTTGTATTCCTACTTTCATTCTCACCCACACAATCCTTGAACCCACATACCCATAGTCCCTTACACGCTCCTTCCATTTGTTACTTACAAACAAACATGCACCTTCTCTCACTGCTCCCTCACTCACTCCAGCAGACACACCCATTCCACACTCCCACATCTGTACCCCTTTATTGGTCTGTCATTCCACATACATCCAGCCTGGCATCTTCACAGCCGCAAAACGGCCCAATAAAATTAATCAAGCCTTCACCCATTTTGAGTTAGAAACAGCAATAACCCACCTTCCTACAGGCAAAGCAGTGGGGGAAGATCGCATATCATATGAACTCATAAAATACCTGTCCCCAACATCACACCCTCAACTACTCAACCTTATTAACACGACCTGGAAACAGGGCAAGCTCCCTCACTCATGGCAGAAGGGCATCATCATCACCTTCCTCAAACCAGGAAAGGACCCCTCCCTCTCCCCATCATACCGGCCTATTACCCTCTTACCAACCTAACCCTGAGCTAGCTAGCGGAAAGAATGGTCAACACAAGGCTAGTTTGGCACCTAGAAAGAAACAATATCATCCCCTTATACAGGCTGGCTTCAGAACCACCTGCTCAACAGTAGACCAGGTTCTTAACCTAGAACAATCAGTCCTCTTTTCACTCTCAAGCCATAAGACATGCATTGTTGTATATTTAGATCTGTCATCAGCCTTTGACACAGTTCCTCACGACCTCTTGCTCTCCAAACTAGCTGGTTTTGGTGTACAAGGGAACATGCTACAGTGGCTACAAGCATGTCTATCCAACAGAACAAGCCAAGTGTACATCCAAGGCCAAATGTAAAATCCTATCACACACACTAAAGGATTAGCTCAGGGCTCCTCACTAAGCCCCTACTTATTCACAACTTACCTATCCGACACACCAACAGTAGCACCTGCCAAGATAATGCAATATGCAGACGACATAACATTATATGCCTCGGAATACAACCCTCAAATAGTGGAACAGCAAATCCAGGACGCACTCAACATCTTGGGACGTTGGATAAACAAAGCAAACTAACCATCAACCCAACCAAGACAGTATATAAAATCTTTACCAGAAAGACAAATTTAAGACCCCTACGACTCACACTCAACGGAGAAGATCTACAACAAACACATACTCATAAATATCTGGGAGTAATTTTTGACGCTCCACTCCTCACATGGAAAAACCACATCGAATACCTTACACATTGCGCCGATCAAAGACTCAATATTATGAAAGCACTTACTGGAACAACCTGGGGTGCTGATGCTACCTCCTTACGAACCTTCTACATAGCATACATAAGAAGTAAACTAGACTACTGTGCCCAGGCTTACGCCTCAGCTGCACCAGTCAACCTCAACAAACTGGAGGTGATTCAAAATACTGCTATGAGAATCATAACAGGAAATCTCAAATCATCACCAATAGCCAGCCTCCAGTGTGATACTAACCTAATCCCCCTAACCACCAGAAGATACTTACAGTGCTCTTCATACTTCTCAAAAACATATAATGCACCCCCCCCCCCCCCCTCCCTCTCACCCATTTTCAGTATTTCTCTGCAACATACCAATACGACCTCAGGAGAGCCGAATCCGCAAAGCACCTTTCCGAGAAAGAATAGGCCAGATCATACACAGGAAGGCCCGTATCTTTCTGGGCTGCCAAGCACACAACCCATGGTACCTCCAGTTCCACCATGGGAATATACCCCTCCTAAAACTCACACATATCTCATAACCTTAAAAAACAAGAAGGACAACCCCATCCCAATTAAAACAGGAATTCCTAGAAGTCCTGAATACCCACCATGAAAATTCCACTCACATATACACAGACTGATCACTCATCAAAAACGGAAACACCACATCCACATCAGCAGCACTATGGATCCCAAAATTTCATCTAATCATGGAATGGAAGCTCCCCAAGCAAACATCAGTGTTCACTGCAGAGCTATATGGACTCAATCAAGCACTAGAAATCATCAGCACCCTTCCACCAGGCCCATACACAATATGCTGCGACTCAAAGAGCGCTGTCCAGGCCATTAAATACAACACAACACAAAGCAAGGAACTCATATACCCCATGATCCAACTACTCACTAACCTCTCCCGCAAGGTTATACTATAGCTTCCAGTGGGCACCTGGCCACATAGACATACTCCACAATGAAATATAGTCCAGTCAACTTAGGATTTCACCCACCACTAATTGCAAAAGAAACAAAACCAACTTTATTTAGGGGCTTGGTCTGTACTAAATAACATTAAAAATCCCAATTAATCGAAGTATTGGAACAGTGTTTATTTTGCATTAAAAAATATTTCACAGTTAGGGCCCTGGCGACATTAGGACGCACATATAAAAGTACATATAATTACTATAAATCTGTAACTAACGACATAAATTGTTGAATTGCTGATGTGGTATTACAGTTTCTCCTTAATAGGAGGGAAAAAGTTGATGTTTTCAGTTGATAATCACTAGTACCATGAATAGGCCTACCCCGTCCATTGACCTCTAATGTCACCCACAGTTTCTACCTTCATTTGAATGTGTTTGGTCCTTTCTGCTGAATAAATATCTGCCAACCTCATGAGACAGGACATACAGAGATACATCATTGACCTCAAAATATCGTAGGACACCAGGTTTACAACAGACTGATCAAGTTATCACCCATACCATGAGACATTGAGACCGACATTCAGACCATAGTTTTTTCCCAATTGTCCTCACTACTGGGTGTCATTCTCATCTGCACTCATTTCAGTCCCTTCACCATCTCCTCCATTCTCACACACACTTCTGCACTCTCCACATGCAGTAGTGCATGGTAACCCCGCCTTTTTGCACCCACAGTGATTGGTGCTGCATCCAGTCTTGCACTGGCATCTGACAAAATCCAGTAGTTCCTTGGGTGCAATATTCTGACTAGTTTGAACTGGTATCATTCGCCTGTCAACTATTTTCCAACCCCACTCATCAGCATTCAGCTGTACTTCTTTTCATGCTTGGACCTGATGATATACACGGTGACTGTGGTACTGTGCGGCTGCTGAAGTCGGTGGTAAACTTTTAGGTTGGACTGCCTTTTTACTTGTCTTCACCAGTTGAAGGAACGTCTGATGCCGCAGTTCATTCAAGTCACTGATCTTGGCATTTGCCTTGTACACGCAGAGGATAGCTTTTTCCCCAGCAGCAGCAATCTCACTCTGTGTGCATCCTGTTCTGTTAAAGACAACTGCCTGCTGGATGAATGTCTCATTTGTAAGGATCAGCTTCAATCCTACAGCTTTACCAATACCAAACACTCTCGAAGCAGTGTCGCAGCCTAACATGGCATGGACAAACAGCAAGTCTCGACACACCTGTTCTCCCAGCTCCGATCTTTCCTTATGGATGTCCATGTACCTTTGCTGTTGTCTGGACTTTGCCTCTGGATGGAAGTAGAGTCTCCTGTGGTTCCTAGTGGCATGATGGCACAATAGTATCATAAGGTCAGTGTCATCTCCAACAACGATAGTGTCACATGCCTCAACAACCTTCAGAGCATGGGAAACAATAACTATGTCAGCATCGCCATCTGCATGGTGAAATACACAACCTGATTTCTCCAGGGTACTACCCAGCATGTTAATGAACTTCTATTTGTTGGTTTTGCTGGCCAAAAAGTCATCTTTCTTCATTTGGAGTTGCATACCCGGGGACACATGAACATCTCTGACTACTGCCGATCCTGTTCTTCTGAATTGGGTGCCATCCTTTGGCGCTGGTCCACCGTCATACCCGTCAAAGACAATGACGGGTTGTTTGTATTTCCGCTTTACGTATGCCGCATATCTTTGACAGATGGCATCATATGTCTCTCCATTCCACCCCAAATGATCCTATGTAGTAACGCGTCTCCGTCGATGACATGTGTATTGTGTAATATGTGCTAGATTCGAGTTCCTCTTGCTCTTTATCAGAGATCGTAGGTGCTAATTCCCAAATGGCATTTGCCAGCGCTGGCTTATTGGCTTTCAAGAGGACGTCCCGTCTATCAAAAAGAGCTGGAGGGAATCCACACAGTTCATAACAAAACGCCTCATTGAGTTTGTCCTTATGCGTACCAATAATAACCAGCCTTTGGAATAGTAGTTGTGGGTCAATATGCACATCATCACCATCAATCTTGACTTTTGACTTGGATTCCATAGTAACTGCTCTATCTTTCTTCCGATATGTGTAGTTGCAAACCTGTTTCCCACACATCCCATCCAGAATGCTCTCCCCCAACTTCTTTCGCCTGAGTCACATTCACATTCTCTGCTGCAAGTACACCAGTCACCAGATTCCTCAGACCACCTTCTTTCTCGAATGGTGTCCTATCTTGGAGGAATTCAATCAGTTTGTTCACATCAGCAGAATCCTTCTTCTGACGGGCTGTGGACAGATCTTTGTGCTGTTCACTACTGACAAATGCTACATTGATAAGGTCCTGCATAGCTTGGGTCACTTCTGCACACACATGACTGGACATGCACGACACATTCCTTTGTGTTTCTGTCAATCCGCGTCCTCTGGTAAGACCCCCCTGTTGTTTTGAGGCTTCTCATTAGGACCTGTTCTATTACTAGGTCAGGGGACAATCCACCCCAGAATCTGTTAGACCTTCGAACAACATGAAATCCATCTTTGAACTTATTGAAAAGTCCCTCATTTCTGGTCTCGAGGTCAGACATCTTCTGCAAGTAGATATGCAATGACTTTGTGTACAAGCTGTGTCCCGAAGCTGCAAGGTATGGTAACATCTCCTTCATTGCTTCAAGATGGAGAGCCCAGTTCCCAGTCCTTTCTGATTGTAGAAACTTTTGAATGATGTCAAGCATCATCATGTACATCATCCACAGCTGACAAGTGTTCCTTCTTTCTTTGGGTGAGTCGGTCGCATTGGAAATCAAGGGCTTGTATTTCATTCAGTGTTGGTGATGATTCAACCTCCGACATGGATATCTCTCCTGAAATCAGTTGATCGAGCATCTTCGCAACGTCCTGCATGATGTCTGGGACATGTACCCCTTGATCCGTATCAGCTGATTCCTCAGCTTGATCCCTATCAGCTGATTCCTCCGCCTGTGAACCATCTGTGACCACTGATGGCAGGGGTCCCTCCTCGTCCAATTCCTGATCATCGCCACATTTATCCTCGGGTCTCTAGAGGTACCATGGAAAGGGAGCTTGAAGTCAGTTTGAAGCCAAGTGAATCTGCCAGTAGGATTGCATGGAGGGCAGTATCCACAAGGAAATGTCCCCTCAAAGCCCTGGCAACAGCTTTACCACTCATGATGTGAGTGACAGTGTTGCTGGCAAACACTTGTTCCAGGATTTCCTTCAATCCAGATCCCTCCATCAGATGACCAATGCAGCCCAAGTAGCTCATGAGCGTGTGGAAGCCTCCGAGTCTCAGTATAATTGATTGGAGTGGACTTCCTTCCCTCTCGTTTTTCCAGGATAGTAGTAGCCTTCCACAAGAGTGGCTGATCGAATGTGATCACTGGAGTAACATCATAACGACTGGAATGCTCAAGCACAAAACACAAAGTGGAGTATATGCACGTCAGGTCTCCGGGATCCATGTCAATCATTGGCAATAACCTTACCGATGATACACCAGGATGGTCTCCTTTGGAGGCTAGTTGCATGAACCTGACCAGCCTGGTCTCTGTGGTCTGACTGGGAAGGTTGTTTTCCACAACAGATCCATATGGACCAGTTCCTCTTGTGAATTCATCCCAGATAACAGGATTTTTCTGGACTCAAGTTTTTTCATTCCATTCGTTGGGGCCACATAGTGTCGAATATCAATCTTCCCAACCTGGGATATATCACTTGCAGTCACAGTTATCCGTCTTATTATAGATGCGCTTTTAACCTTTGGGGTAATGTTGGCAACTATGCCCATGCCGTGAAACGTACCACTACCATCTAGGGCTCGCATATTGTGGTCCACGTTATCTGCAGCATATTGGATGAAATGGCCTGGTATATCCGTCCCACTCTGAGTTGCAGCACACCTTTCATACTTCTGAATTTCACTATAGTGGCCTTAAATATGACTGCATCCATTCGAAATCATGTTTTTATGAAAGATTAGCTATGAAAACATAGGTGTAGGTACCAATTTTAGATTTCTACTGTGAAAATTGGCCGAGTTGCGCCATGATGTATGCAGGAAAACTGGCTCACAGATATACAATTTTCAATGGTAAAATTTAGCATGTTCCAATATTTGGACTAAGTGGGATTTTTTATATGTTATTTCTAACTCCTTAGTCCACCAAATAAAACTGGTTTCGTTTCTTTTGCAATTAGTGACGGGTTTGGCCAAATTTGCGCCAGAATGACTAGACATCACTATTCTATCGCTACTACAATAATCAGTGCTCCTCAGAACTCTCCCAGTGTATAGCACCTCCTCTACGTTTGTTACGTGGTACCCGTCATGCAACACAATCCCACCCCTACTCTGTGCAACTCTCCAACCCAAGAGTGAAACGTTACTCTCAGACTTTTTTTCTATTCAACAGCTGAACTGTGGAACTCTCTCCCAGAATCAGTATTTCCCTCCTCCTATGACTTATATTGCTTCAAACTCCGTGTGTACCAGGCTATTTGGCTCGAACGTCCCTTGATTTTAGCCCTGTCACTCTTTCAACTATGGGGCAGGCACTCGCTTCAGGCAGTTCTGCCTTTTGTCTCCCTCACTCACATAGAAACAAAAATAAAACATAAACAAAAATAAACGTTCTAATACCTTACTGCCATCCTATTACTCCCGTCAGCCACTAAAGAACGTCACTAATCAGATTCCGGGAAGATATTACATAATTATCCAGACGCCTGCTGACATATTGCTAGCTTGGACACCATTAGCCAAGCGATACGAGATAGTACCCAGGTGGTAGATGGTCATGAGCGAATGGACCAGCGGTATTGGTCTGCATTGAAGTGGTGAAAGACGAAAGAAGAGATCCTACCCATTCATCTTTTTAAATGACCTGTGAGGGCTCGAACAGACTTTACAAGAAGAGAAAGTGCTAGACTGGGCCATTGTGTCCCCACAACAAATAGATGCGGGTGCCCAACCCCGAAAAGGGTTGAAATAGGGGAGCTATCCCCCCGCCAAAGGCGGCTTTCTAGGGCCTTTCCTAGCTGATGCTGAGAGGATTGGGTTCTAGTCATGTGGTGATGGGCTGGTCTATCAGAGTGAGAACTGAGCAATCTCTGCCATATCCAAAGCTTACTCTGACTGTTCCTTTTACTTATATATTTTCTAGATCTCAAGTGACGGCGTCTCAAACGTGGATTGACCTCCCAATCTACCAAGATTGGAAGCCAAAGCGTCACATTTTTCCCTTGCCCCTCAACTTTCTCTTCATAATTGCTGAGGGACACAGGGCCCTGGGTGGGGCTTTGGTTTCCCGGGCATTTCCGCACCCTCCTCAGCTCCCCGCCATGGAGTGGCTTCGGTCACCCAGGCTTTATTGTGGTCGACGGGGAGGGTTCTGTGGGGGCGCTCGGTTGTGGCCTTGGCCTTGCTCGGGGCCTTGGGGCTGTTCGGCCAGGCAGCTTGGGGAACAACAACAACAACAACAAGTGACTAGACAATTGATGAAATATAGAGATATGTTGAGAGAATAGCTGTTGTTTGTTAGTAAGGCACTCAGCCGAATAGCTAGTACTAGCATAGGATCTTATAGGGTTTTATGTAAAAAGATAGTTAGTGCTCACTTGGAGTTTTTCGGGATAAAGGTAGCTAATTAAGCTTATGAAACAGAGTCAATAAGGCACTCATACCTTGTCCTCTGGAAGACTAGGATTAAGGGTGATATCCACACAACAGGTGGGTTAAAGAAATAGGGCTTGCAAAATAGGTTAGATCTAGCTGGAGAAATAGTTAGAAAAGGGTTTCAACCCAACCCTTTGGAAACATTTATTTTTGTTACACGAAAACAACCTTTATTAATTAGATATTCATCTCGTCGACAGCATGCTTTCGAGTGTGCGTAACTATCTGGTACAGTAAGTTTAAGCATAATATATTGATTGCATAATAGTTTGTAATATTGGTAACGCGCTATAAGGAAATGTGATTGAATAATAGCGTTGATTTAGTAATCGTGTCTAATAATGTTAAGAGAGTACAATGATGCGCTGATGAAATAATAGTTTACTAAGAATGTAAAGGTGATATAAAACTCTAATGATTCCGTAGTCATGCCTAGTATTGCTAAACACATGTTGATAGAGTAATAGTATATTTATATTGTCAAAGTTTTATAAATACCTATTGATTTATTAATCGTGTTTGATACTGGTAACAGAATAATGATGTTCGTTGTTATTAAGGTGGTGTAAAGGAACCAATGTCACTGATATTGTCAAGGTGATAAGAGTACATGTTGATCAAATAATAAGTCCTAATATTGTAAAGTGATTCCCGGACACATTGAGGAAAACTAGATAGAGTATTGTCAACCACTGTGAATATAGTGACGTGCCTTTGGCTTGAGTCGATGTAAGTCAAACTCTGAATATCGATAGTCCAGATAGGTAGTAATGGGAATGTAACAATTCCGAAGTGTAATCTATACTGAGCAGTCGTAGGTATTCAACTAAAGTTTGAACCCATTTTGGACCCGAACAGAGAATCAGTTGCTATGCGGATTATGTTTTCCTGGGGAGTTTGTTAAATAAAACTCGCACTTTTAAACAACTGTCAAATTATTCTAACCCTAGTAGAACAGTGATTTTAAGTTTAGGTACAACAATATCAATAAAGAATCCAACAGTACAGGATAAAAATAGATACAATCAGGAATGTTACACAAATAACATAGGAATCATAAATAAGTCCTGGGAACAAATTAACCCATTCAGTACCGGCTAGGTCCTTTTAATTATATTTTGGTTACTGTTAAGGCGATTTTATTCAGTTTGAATAGGGCCTCCAGCACTTAACAGGCTTCGAAATATCTCCTTTAACCCATTCTACTACCACAGACCCTTCTGAAACTGCACAGAATCGTCTAAATATAGCTATAATCCAATAAGAATAAAACATCGCTGGTACAGAAGGGGTTAAAGAAGTTATCAATGAGAGTGAAACAGGTATCTCAGAAGCAGATTAAGTTTGTAGTGGATGGTAAAGTTGTAGTAGACAAGAAAGGAAAACTATATCGAGTTATCGCTAACAAGTTCAAAATTAAAGTTAATAAATACACCAAAGACATCAGTCGGTAGAATTACAAGACACACACAGCTCCTGGGTGCCACATGCTATGTATCATAGAAAACTAAATAATGTGCAGGAACATTCTAATTGTAGCATGACAACAATGGACTCATTAAGTTTAGTAGTACATATTTAAAGTATAACATAAAACCCTTTTGATACATAGACAAACGACAATCAAGCACATGAGAGCACACAGGAGCTTGTAGTCAGCATGGACCATTGCCATGAAGACTATTGAGTGGAAGCCCTTGTAGTTATAGTATAGCGAGCCACCCTTTGGAGAGCATCTGATTGCCACATGCTTGCCATCCAAGGCAACTGCATGTCGATTTTCAACTGCAGTTGTTCTAGTTCCCAGGCTCTGACCGAATGTGGTTGCATGGCTACTGTCCAGATATATAATTAGATGTTGTTAGGTCTGTGGAAAATGTCAGACTGGTTTGGAAAGGTTTCTGCTGCTATTTTTAAAATGCTCAGCAGTTCAAGTTCTTGGTACATCGTAGCTTTCGTAGCTATTCGTAGCATTTCTTATATAGGTCTTAGGTGTTCGTAGGTTTGTTGTATAGCTTCGTAGCTGTTCGTAGCCGATCGTAGCCAGTTTATTATATAATCTTGACACTTGTCGTAGCAGTTCTTAGCTTGTCGTCCTTGTGTCATAGGTCTGTCGTAAGCTATGCTGTTCGTATCACTTCGGAAGGTATATCCATACCAAGTAGAGTTAGTGATTATTTTTTCAAGGCACACAAAACATTTTCAGATATGGACATGTCGGCATTTAATTCTTGAAGTTGGAATGCCCTTTTACACTATTCAACTTGTTTTCCACAACGACCCATTATGTAATTACTCCAAAAATAACGTAATGAGGCCATAGCACGCCTATCATCGATTCTGATCTATCAACTATTTCCGATCGGGGCAGCGAGAATCTTGATATTTTCAATGGTTCCAATACCTAATTTTCCCATCTATTTACCCATTCTCCTACATGACTATCACTTACTCTTCAACAAAATACAAATCAACCGTTTGTTCTTTCCTCAATATTCTTGATGTATATTTGTCTTCTGACCTTTCTTGGAAAGATCATATTACTAATCTTGCTAAAACAGCTTCCCACAAGTTAGGGATGCTCAACTGTCTCTGTTGGTTCTTCACCCCGTACAGCTTCTTGCTCTGTACGGGGTCACAGTGCACCCATGTATCAAAGATTGTTTGCATGTGTGGGGAGGTTCCACCTATACCACACTTCTCGAAAGGGTAGAGTCAAAAGCATTTTGTCTCGCCAATTTACCTCCTACTAATTCCCTATAATCTCTCTCTACATGCCACAATGTTGCATAGGCTATCTCTTACACTTCTACTGCTGTTACAGTAATCAATATTCTTCAGAGCCTTCCCAGTTACTATACCTCTTCCCTTACGGAGAGTGGGGGATATCCACCTTTCAACACATTCCCAGCCCTATTCTTTCCAAGTTTCTAACCCAAGAGTGAGGCGATTTTTGCAGTCTTTTTCCTACTCAAAAGAATGCAGAGATGAGTTAAGTTACCCATTAACATTTATTTTTAACAATTCATTAGAAACAGGTATAGTTCCAGAAGCTTGGAAGCTTGCAAATGTAGTTCCGATTTTCAAAAAAGGTGATAAATCAATAGCATCCAATTACCGTCCCATTAGTCTCACTTCAATCATAGGAAAGCTACTAGAGTCAATTATTGCTAGGGAAATGAGAAACCACTTAGAAACATTTAACTTAATCAATAATTCTTCTCAGCATGGATTCACTCAGGGACGTTCTTGCCTGACTAATTTGCTTAGTTTTTTTCTCAGACGTATATGAAGCAGTAGATAATGACAAGGCATACGATATTATATATTTAGATTTCAGTAAAGCTTTCGACAGAGTCCCTCATGCGAGATTGATGAGAAAGGTTGAGGCACATGGTGGGGCGTTGTTGGGATGGATTAGGTCATGGCTAATTGGTAGGAAACAGAGAGTCAGCATAAATGGTACCAAGTCAGAGTGGGGAGCAGTCAAAAGTGGTGTCCCCCAGGGATCAGTATTAGGTCCCCTGTTGTTTCTTATATACATAAATGACCTAGATTTAGGTATAACTAGTAGGATAAGTAAATTCGCAGACGATACTAAAATGGGGAGATCACTTGATTCAGATAGCGATATAGAGTGCCTCCAAAGGGATCTAGATACCTTACATGAATGGTCAGTAAATTGGCAGATGAAGTTTAACATTGACAAATGCAAGGTATTAAAGATAGGGAAGATGCAAACAAATGTTAAATATAAACTAGCTAATTTAGAATTAGAAAATTCAGACTGCGAGAAAGATCTAGGTGTGTTTGTTAGCAATGATTTGAAGCCTAGAAAACAGTGTATAGGCGTTCGTAATAAGGCAAACAGGATTCTCGGGTTCATCTCTAGGACTGTGAGTAACAGAACTGCTGATGTTATCTTAAAACTTTACTTGTCATTAGTGAGACCCCATATGGATTATGCTGTCCAAATTTGGTGTCCTTATTACAGAATGGACATAGATTCATTGGAGAGAGTACAGCGTAGAATGACAAAAATGATCCATAATATTAGAAATCTTCCGAATGAAGAAAGGTTGAAGAAATTAGGTTTACATTCGTTAGAGAGACGCAGAGTTAGAGGGGATATGATAGAGGTGTTCAAGTGGGTTAGTAGGATTAACAAAGGGGACATGACAAATGTACTAAAGCTCAGTGATAGCGAAAGAATTCGTACCAATGGTTTCAAATTAGATAAATTTCGTTTCAGGAAAGATATAGGCAAATATTGGTTTAGTAACAGAGTTGTAGATGGGTGGAATGGACTACCAAGTGCTATAGTGGGATCTAAAAACTGTAGGGAGCTTTAAGATAAAATTGGATAAGCATATGGACGAGAAGGGTTGGGTGTGAAGGGGGATCAGCCGGGTTGGGCCAATCAGCGCTCTGCAGACCCCCATATTCCTGCGTTAATCTCTAACCGTTTTGGTAAGATGATCCTCAGGGTATTAGAGTGTTGAGCCTATAATTGGGCTTTGTAATTGATTTGGGGTTGTGTGAGACAGGGATCTGCCTTGCTTAGGCCAATCGGCTTTCTGCAGACTCCCATTTTCTTATGTTCTTATGTTCTTATGTTCAAAAAGTAAGCTCTGGAACTCTCTCTCTCAATCTGTCTTTCCCTCATCCTATGACTTAGACTGCTACAAGCTCCATGTGTTCAGATATTTTGACTCTAATATACCTTGAATTTGGTTCTCTATCATCGTTTTAACTTTGGGGTGAGAGGGGGGGGGGGGGATATATGTTGCAGGCAGTTTTGCCTTTTGTCTCATTCATTCACATATACAAAAATAGAGATGTCTGAGAGAGAGGTTGATAGGATTGGTTCCACTATAGAATTCCCATAGTTCAAGAACTTGGGAAAATAAGTAGAATGAGGGAGAGTTAGACATCTATGCTTATTACTTGATATACTTCACACTGCATGAGTCCAAATAAGTAGAATGAGGGGAGAGTTAGACATCTATGCTTATTGCTTGATATACTTCACACTGCATGAGTCCAAATAAGTAGAATGAGGGGAGAGTTAGACATCTATGCTTATTACTTGATATACTTCACACTGCATGAGTCCAAATAAGTAGAATGAGGGGAGAGTTAGACATCTATGCTTATTACTTGATATACTTCACACTGCATGAGTCCAAATAAGTAGAATGAGGGGAGAGTTAGACATCTATGCTTATTACTTGATATACTTCACACTGCATGAGTCCAAATAAGTAGAATGAGGGGAGAGTTAGACATCTATGCTTATTACTTGATATACTTCACACTGCATGAGTTCAAATAAGTAGAATGAGGGGAGAGTTAGACATCTATGCTTATTACTTGATATACTTCACACTGCATGAGTCCAAATAAGTAGAATGAGGGGAGAGTTAGACATCTATGCTTATTACTTGATATACTTCACACTGCATGAGTCCAAATAAGTAGAATGAGGGGAGAGTTAGACATCTATGCTTATTACTTGATATACTTCACACTGCATGAGTCCAAATAAGTAGAATGAGGGGAGAGTTAGACATCTATGCTTATTACTTGATATACTTCACACTGCATGAGTCCAAATAAGTAGAATGAGGGGAGAGTTAGACATCTATGCTTATTACTTGATATACTTCACACTGCATGAGTCCAAATAAGTAGAATGAGGGGAGAGTTAGACATCTATGCTTATTACTTGATATACTTCACACTGCATGAGTCCAAATAAGTAGAATGAGGGGAGAGTTAGACATCTATGGTTATTACTTGATATACTTCACACTGCATTAGTCCAAATAAGTAGAATGAGGGGAGAGTTAGACATCTATGCTTATTACTTGATATACTTCACACTGCATGAGTCCAAATAAGTAGAATGAGGGGAGAGTTAGACATCTATGGTTATTACTTGATATACTTCACACTGCATGAGTCCAAATAAGTAGAATGAGGGGAGAGTTAGACATCTATGCTTATTACTTGATATACTTCACACTGCATGAGTCCAAATAAGTAGAATGAGGGGAGAGTTAGACATCTATGCTTATTACTTGACATACTTCACACTGCATGAGTCCAAATAAGTAGAATGAGGGGAGAGTTAGACATCTATGCTTATTACTTGATATACTTCACACTGCATGAGTCCAAATAAGTAGAATGAGGGGAGAGTTAGACATCTATGCTTATTACTTGATATACTTCACACTGCATGAGTCCAAATAAGTAGAATGAGGGGAGAGTTAGACATCTATGCTTATTACTTGATATACTTCACACTGCATGAGTCCAAATAAGTAGAATGAGGGGAGAGTTAGACATCTATGCTTATTACTTGATATACTTCACACTGCATGAGTCCAAATAGTTATACTCTAATATTTCTTGACTTTTCTGGTAACTGGACATCAATAGACTAATTCGCCATTAGTCCACTTCGTTATTAACCCTTAACTGGCGGCGCGCAACATATGTCGAGTGAAATAAATTTGGACTAAGTGGCGGTGCACGACAGCTGTCGAGCGCCATTTTCAGCACGTAATGTTGCTGAGAGAGAGAGCTGAGCGGTGGGACGAGCGTAGTAACCTTATGACCGCTCCCCACGACCACCGTGGACGTACTGAACTGTATTCTACTTTCCTGCCCCCTTTCTCACTCGCTACACAGGGAATTATGTAAGGAAATTACCTTATTTTAGGGTTTTTGCACTCGTGTTGCACGATCGTTGCAAGAGAACCAGTGGTCGTACAAGGATGGTTCGGGTGTCATTGGAAAGCTCTGTTTACGCCCTTTCAGGGATAGATACTTGTTTTACGCTCTGGGACTTATTTAGGCATGAAAATGAGCACGGAAACAACCCTATTTAGGGTAAAAAAAAAAACGCTGTGCGGTACGGTCAAATAGACCGCCTAGCCCGCCAATAAGGTGTTAAGGAAAATATACTGTTTCCATAGTTAGTTAAAATAGGACTTCAGAGGCTATCAACCCTATTAGATTATTAAGCCAGCACACTGTCAGTCAAAAATTACGTCAGGACTGGAGCCTCTCTGCGAGAACTCCAGTCCCTTCTGATACCGTTTCTTAAACATGCTTTGATTATATCCTTTTGTACTGCAACTCCCCACTTAATATGTTTCAACTAACATAACAGAGCACCTAATAAACACCGCTGTGCAATTGTCTCGATTGGATTATTTTGACCTAATTAGGCCTAAAGCAGCCCGAGTCTATTCCCAAACCCCAAACAGTATCCCATGTTAAGCCCTAGGCTAGGCCTAGGCCTAATCCCACTCTCAATCAAAATTTTCATCAACATTGCTCCATCCGCTACTCATCTCATTTAGTGTATGCATTCCCCTATCATCTTCACTAATGCTTCAAACACTCTCCAAAACATGCTCAAACGCCAGTCCTTAAATACTATACATGTTACCACTAAAGAACACATGTCATCTTTGCCAATAAGCCATTGTAAACTCCTCTGTTCCACATATTCCTACCTAACTAGTTTATTGGCAGCATTACAAAGCCATACTAATCCCGTGCCCTATAGCTTCATCTTCATCAACATTGCTCTGGCCACAAACAGCAGTAGTCTCAGCCCTCGCACACCTGGCTCCAGTCTTCAGTTTACTCGCTGCAACCTAGTTCTGACCAGTCATACTAATGGGAACCTCAGTATTCCATATTATAGTTGACCCTTTCCATGCATATAATACGTTTGATAACATTAGGTTATATAAGATTGAATAAGTATGTGTTTACAAAAGTGTCAATAGCCAAAGCTTGGCTGCAAATAACAAACCCACCTCCCAGATACATCAGGGTCACTCGCGAGATTGTTGGCACGGGACGGAAAGTGGAGGATTTGGGATGCAAAGGAGAGGAGGAGCTGGAAGGCAGGGAGGCAGGGAGGCAGATAAGGGGAAAGAGTGTCGGAGATTAGAATGTAAGGTGCAGAGAGAGAAAGAGAGATGCGGGATGTTGGAAGGTAAGGTGCAGAGAGAGAAAGAAAGATGTGGGATGTTGGAAGGTAAGGTGCAGAGAGAGAAAGAAAGATGTGGGATGTTGGAAGGTAAGGTGCAGAGAGAGATGTGAGATGTTGGAAGGTAAGGTGCAGAGAGAGAAAGAAAGATGTGGGATGTTGGAAGGTAAGGTGCAAAGAGAGATGTGGGATGTTGGAAGGTAAGGTGCAGAGAGAGAAAGAAAGATGTGGGATGTTGGAAGGTAAGGTGCAGAGAGAGAAAGAGAGATGCGGAATGTTGGAAGGTAAGGTGCAGAGAGAGAAAGCGAGATGTGGGATGTTGGAAGGTAAGGTGCAGAGAGAGAAAGAGAGATGTGGGATGTTGGAAGGTAAGGTGCAGAGAGAGAAAGAAAGATGTGGGATGTTGGAAGGTAAGGTGCAGAGAGAGAAAGAGAGATGCGGAATGTTGGAAGGTAAGGTGCAGAGAGAGAAAGCGAGATGCGGGATGTTGGAAGGTAAGGCGCAGAGAGAGAAAGAGAGATGCGGGATGTCGGAAGGTAAGGTGCAGAGAGAGAGATAGAGAGAGAGATGAGGGATGTTGGAAGGTAAGGTGCAGAGAGAGAAAGAGAGATGCGGGATGTTGGAAGGTAAGGCGCAGAGGGAGAGAGAGAGAAAGATGAGGGATGTTGGACAGTAATGCACAGAGAGAGATGAGGGATGTTGGACGGTAATGCACACATAGAGAGATGAGGGATGTTGGACGGTAATGCACACAGAGAGAGATGAGGGATGTTGGACGGTAATGCACACAGAGAGAGATGAGGGATGTTGGACGGTAATGCACACAGAGAGAGATGAGGGATGTTGGACGGTAATGCACACAGAGAGAGATGAGGAATGTTGGACGGTAATGCACACAGAGAGAGATGAGGAATGTTGGACGGTAATGCACACAGAGAGAGATGAGGAATGTTGGACGGTAATGCACACAGAGAGAGATGAGGGATGTTGGACGGTAATGCATAGAGGGATGTTGGACGGTAATACACACAGAGAGATGAGGGATGTTGGACAGTAATGCACAGAGAGAGATGAGGGATGTTGGACGGTAATGTACAGAGAGAGATGAGGCATGTTGGACGGTAATGCACACAAAGAGATGAGGGATGTTGGACGGTAATGCACACAAAGAGATGAGGGATGTTGGACGGTAATGCACACAAAGAGATGAGGCATGTTGGACGGTAATGCACACAAAGAGATGAGGGATGTTGGACGGTAATGCACACAAAGATGAGGGATGTTGGACGGTAATGCACACAAAGAGATGAAGGATGTTGGACGGTAATGCACACAGAGAGATGAGGGATGTTGGACGGTAATGCACACAAAGAGATGAAGGATGTTGGACGGTAATGCACACAGAGAGATGAGGGATGTTGGACGGTAATGCACACAAAGATATGAGGGATGTTGGACGGTAATGCACACAGAGAGATGAGGGATGTTGGACGGTAATGCACAGAGAGAGATGAGGGATGTTGGACGGTTATGCACACAAAGAGATGAGGGATGTTGGACGGTAATGCACACAAAGATGAGGGATGTTGGACAGTAATGCACACAAAGATATGAGGGATGTTGGACGGTAATGCACACAAAGAGATGAGGCAGATGAAAGGAGCCTCCTTCGTACACAGCTCCAGCAGTGTCTTCATGGCCTTCTCAGGGATGTCTAGGGGCGGTGTGTCAGGGCAGTGGTACACTCGATGTAGTATGATGTCTATGGTCCTGTCCATGGGCACATTGGTGAACAGGCTCTCTACGTCGAGGGAGGCGATGATGTGGTCGTTAGTAGGGGTGGGGGTGGGGGGGCGTCTCGTATAATTTCAAGAAAGTCGTTGATGGAGTTTAGGTTGTATCGGCAGGGCACATAGGGATGATGAGGTTGTTCAGGGCCTTGGCGATCTGGTAAGTGGCGGTGGGGATCTAGGAGATGATGGGACGGAGGCGGTTCCCAGGTTTATGAGTTTAAATAGTGCCATAGGCATACCCTGGGGAAAACTCACCAATGAGGTTTTTAAGGTGAACCCATCCGGCTTTGGCGTTCATGGCGGAGATGGTGGTGTTAGCTCTTCAATAATCATTAACCCAATTTTTTTGCAAGTTAAGCTGTTTCTATTAGTATGTACTTCATTAAGGGATTGTTGTTCTGATGATGGCTTAAGGTTAGCAAAATTTGAGGATAAAGATGTTGCCAGTTGCTCTGTCAATACATTTCATATATACTGTATATATACTGTATATATATATATATATAATAATTATATATATATATAATAATTATATATATATATA